>CAVNYN010269304.1:0-16650 GCA_963692815.1 Nyctanthes arbor-tristis
CGATGCTCAGCTTGACCTCTATCATCTAATCTAATTCTACTGTACAACATTACTAATAATATGTAGACCACTTGCTTAATTAACTTTTTATCGCTTTGAAAACAATACCAAGATCAACATTGACATTGAAGCTATGATTTTGAATCTGCGTGTCTCCCAAAAGTTCTGCTTTGCTGTGACCGTGGGTTTTTTAGCAGCCAGTTGTTCTCTGAGTTCCTTCAAAGATTTGTCCCTCCGCTCTCCCATCTGCAGGATATGGATTTGAGTCGAAATGGTTAGTTATTAGCATGATCATCAACCAAGAACAATCTGATCAACTGAGGCGTAAATGTCATGAATTTGGGCCATAACATCTACAAAAATGTGCTTACTCTTTAGTCCTTACAATAATATCTAAAGATTATTTACCTACTATAGATCCATAACCAACAAGAAAGAACACAGGAAGAGACTTCAATGAACCAATGCGAAGATAATAACTGTATGGAACAGTAGGGCGGTGAAGAAATCAATGGAATGCTGGAAATTATAAGAGACAGAGAGGACAATTACTCGTTGGAGCTTTCGAGTTTGAGCACGAGCTTCTTGAAGACAAAACTCTAATTTCAGAACTTTCTTTTTCAACTCCTGATCAGCTCTACGATGCTTCTCTAGCTGTCAAACAGACAATCACCAATCTTTATATGCATACAAATATTTAGCAGACTACAAGTCTAAAGTTTGTATTTACTACCACGGAGGACCAAGTTAAATCAGCGAACCTGAGATTCCAGCTCCTTAGTTTTAAGCTTCCAATGGGCAGACATAATCCTTATTTCATCTCTCAGCTTAGCAATTTCCTCATCCTTCACTGTCAAAAGCTTGTTGATTTTTTCAATATTCTTAGGGGAAACCTCATCCAGTATTTTCCTGAGCTCACAATCTTTATTCGCCCCAGCCTTGGCTAATGCTTGCCTAATTTCGTCCTCTATTCTCATGACCTCATCTTTCAGTTGCATTTGGGAAAGATCCCTAGCTTGAAGATTTTTCTGAAGGAGATCTATTTTTTCTCCGAGAGATCGGAAGAGCGTCGTGTAGTCTCCTTTAATGTGAAATTCTTCTCTTCCAACTCTTTCAGAAGGGACAAACACTGTAACTCTGCAGATTGAGCAGACTGGGCACTTGCATCAGCAGTAGATTTAGTTGCTGAAAGCTGTGATCTCAGATCATCCAGTTCCTTGAAGTACTGCAATTTCATCATAAATGAAAATCACAAACATGATAAAGTTTAATTTCAGCATTGTGCTGATGAAATGACACAGTATTTTCCATAATATTGACCAAAATAAATTTGAAAAAAGAAGGGAAAAATGACTATATGTAAAGAAAAACGCTTGAAAGTCATTTAAAACATCCAACCCCGCTTATCATTTGCGGTTTATATGAACAAATAATACATGATAGTGTTTTATAATAGCTTCAATGATGACCATAAATTTGTCTGCCATTTATCCTGCCCGAGTGCATTACAGAATTGAAGAGCAAGCATTGTGCTCAAATCATATACCACAAGCACTGGTTGGTATATAACTGATGCCAGGTCTGGGACCAGCTAAAGCACCATTACTCAATTTTTAATAGAGTGACAATAAAGCAGTTCTAAGAAATCCTAGTATCAACGCAGTTATAGTCTTATATTTCCTCTTTTACAACCCCCGTAACAATGACCAGGTTGTTGAATTTAGATTAGTCTCTAGAGCCTAGAGCATACTTTCAAAAGCAAACAGAAAATTGCCTAACAAGTTTTACGTGTGTCTGAAAGAAACTTTTTTACTTTATGATTAGTAGCAGATTTATCATTAAGCTATGAACACATGGATTCAGCTGATGTAGGATGGCAATCCCAAAAATAGTTGACCTCCAATAAGTCAAATGAATAAATTGGAGCTAGATGACACATACAATACGTAATCACGCCCAACTCCATAGTCATATAATTCTAGTTTCGAATGCCCATAGACCCACGAACCCTAATCCTATTGGGACACGAATTCTAGAAAAACCTAACCTACCTAAAATAGGATCACATAAGAAGGTACAATCTTTGACCATGTCACAGGACAAGTTCAGAAAATTTCCATATGGCCTCCGACCCCTCGATCATGTGGTGGGTTTTGTGTCAGTTGCAAGCAGAATTAGCCAAGTAAACAAGATGATTTCTATTCTCCTTTTATTTTTTTGGCAGTTTTTGGCATATTTATAACGAACTAGCTTTTTGTACAAAATAACATCAAAATTTTAGCAGCATTTGCTATCATAATATAAAGCATATATTTGAAGCCAAAATTTAATGAAGTTTCCTCCAAAATGTTGAAGTGAAAGAGAACCAAATAAGACGATTTGAGCAAGAAATGTGCATTACAATCTAAACTACCAGGGTTCTTGACTCCAGAAGTTGATCTTATATGTCTTTAAAATACAACCGTAGACCATGTGTTGTCTCCTACATGGCAGGGAAACAAATGACGGATATATAGGAATGTCTTTCCTGAGTCTCTGCATTTGTTGCGAGAGCAAATGAATTTAAAGATTTCATGTGAGAGAAAGACACATAAAAAAGTGAGTTCGATGTCTTCTTTCCAATTTTTTCCCCCAATTTCACTTTTTTTAAATTACTTTTCTCTATTTTCCTCAGTTTCTCTTCATCGTTTCCCGTGCCTTGTATATTTTCTCACATCCATCTCCACATTTTTCACTACTATTTTATCGCCATTTTTGAATTTTTTTTCTCTCTCTCTCATTTTTCACTTTTCCCACTCTCTTTTCCTTTCACTTATTTCCATTCCTCTTCAATTAAAATTATCACCTTCTATTTATCTCTCTCCTCCACACCATCTCCACATTCACAATTGCATTGGAGATGTCTAAGTCCTCTGTAAAACTCTCCACTCTCCGGCAACATCAAGGTTTTTCCTAAAGCATCATGCATGAGTTGTGAGAAGACAGTTGATTGACTCACTTAGCAATCATTTTCTATGTAATGTTTATCTATTTCAAATTAAAAAGACAGAAAAAAGTTGGGGGGGGGGAATACGGGCACACAAAAGCTTCTTCTGCCATATTATTATTCCCTTCTTCAAGCACGAAAGAGTTGAAAATTCAAAAAAAAAAAATAATAATAATAGTCCAAGGAAACAAGAATGTCTGAAAAGTTAAAAGACATTTGAATAGCACAAATGGAAAAAGACAAGAAACAAGAAAAAAAATTATAGCTCACGGAAGAGTTAAAATTTGAAGAAATGGTTCCAATTGTAAATGTCCAAAGATGCCCCTTTTGCCAGCTAAAATGTTAAGTGCTAATTACAAGGAGACAAATGCACTCAATTTACATGAATGACTATTTTGGAGTGTGACAATAACAATATTTCACCTTTGAAATATTGATATACCCTACACCCTCACAAAAAGAGAACACACATGCAAAAAAGGAACCCCCCCCAAAAAAGGAGTGTCAGACGTTTTTTATAATTGTGGATCTATAAATGTTAAAAGTGAAAACTTTAATCAAAATAAAGTTTGGATCCAGATTAATCAGATCACCATATAATTGCATCACCAAAACCAGCAAAACCGAGAGAAACGCTTAAAGGATTTAAAGCGATGAGAGGCATTAAAACAAAGAGGATCTATAGTACCATCTCAGCAGCAGATGTTGACTCCTGAAGCTGGACATCTCTCTCCTCTAAGCTTTTCTGCAATCTATTGATTTCTTTTTCCATGATATTTACGTTAGCTTCAGCTTCCTGCAATAACAACATACAATAACAAAAATCAATCAAGCCAGAGATCAGAAATTACCCCTCCACACCCCCACCCACAAAAAATAAAAAAAATAAAAAAATAAAAAAGAGGAAAAGGGTTCGGTGGCCCGTACAGCCTTCTGAGAATAAAACAAAAGGCAGAAATAATTTGATCTCATCTCAGTTCCCGAAGCACGTTGAGTTAAAAACGCAAATTTGAAAGTTGCACGAAAAGCACACGGTGGCAAATTTGAATTCTGTCTCACCTGTCTGGTTCGGGTTTCGCGAGCAAATGACAGTTCTTGAGAAGCAAGGCGGTTACGAACCTCCTTAAGCTCGGACGCTAACGACACCACGTTCCGTCTAAAGCTCTGCTTCTTCTCATTCAGATCCTTCAGCAACGGATCCACCTCCCTACGCACCACCGTAACAGTAGACGAGGAGTAAGGTGACGTCGGCTTCTCCGCCGTTGACGTCATAACTTCGATTCAAGGTCCAGAACAGCACAAGTTCAAATTACTTTGACGCAGCGCAAATATACACCGAATCAGTACTTGAGATTGGGATTTCATTTAATTGCTGAATTCCCTTGCAATGGATGAAAGCTACCACATACGTATCACGCACTGCATGTGACCACCCAGCATTTAATACTCTCTGACGGAAAAATTTCAATGCAAATAATTAATTACTACTCTATTATTATTTATATATTTCATTTCATTTATTTTAGTAAATAGCTTCACGTTTAAATTTCAATTTGAATTCGAGTGTGTAATAAAGACGAAAAATATTACCCACTACTAGAGAGAGAAACTGAGAGAGGTGACGGTTAAGTCGACAGCTAAATGAAACTTCACAGTTCAATCTGATTCCAGCCACAAATATTCATCACTTTTGAAACAGCACGAGGAACACTCCATATATCACATATATTTCACGCAGATACAGATACATACATATATATACACATACAAACACAGAGAGAGAAACAAAGAATCAGGCAAAAGAATGAACCTTGTGAATCCTACTGGGCGGATTTCCATTAAAACAACTCCAAATTCACGAAATTTTCCTATAAAATCATTTCTAAAAGAGTAGAAATCAGGAAAACAAGCGTGATTTATATGAGACGGAGAATATGAACAAGCGTGAGTTCTAGAGAGAGAGAAAGGGTGACTGGAAGTGACAGCACAGATTCAAATTCGCAATTTCATAAATGGGAGACTGATCTGTGTTCATCAAACCATCCGACGGTGGACGTTGTAGATGGATGAAGTGGAAGGCTGTGATTTGAAGATTAGTGTGAGCGGATAGTGTGGTAGAGAAAGCGATGTAAAACAAAGGAGGCGAAGCCTGAGGTTCGGATTTCGGTCTGGGAGGTTGGTTCGAGAGTCCAAGCCTTGGGTTATGTGAAAATGACAAGATTCGAACCTAGCGACACTTTCTTTTAAAAAAAATGAATTTTTCTAATCTCAAAAATAAAAGGAGCATGATAGGTAACTACAGAAGACATTTGGTTATAATTGATACATTATTACCCCTAACACGGGATCAGTAGTTCATATTATGTTACACTATCTGTTTAATGTCATAATAGTATCAGATATCTAATATTAAATCATTTCTAGACATTTGGATAGAACCTATATGCAGAGCACCTTATGGGTGTTTGAAAATCCATAAATTGTCAAGAAATTTTAATGATCAGAGAGATAATTAGTATTTGAAATGTATAAGTATAATTGAGTAACTATTAAATCAAATTAGTATATACAAATATAATTTGAGTAGTGTTAGAAAAATTTTTATTTCGATTACATTTAACTCTCCTGCAAAGAGAGATTAAGAGTTTAATTCAAAGACACATATGAATCGTTATTTTAAAGAGACAACATGTTAGTTCATGTTTGACTGAATCTTACATGTGACACGCCTCGGCACAGCAAGCCAAATTTGGGTGGACTAGGTGAAAGTTGCATATTGTTAGATAACCTTGATTAACTGTTTATTTTTTATTTTAAAATACAAATAAATTTAATAAAGATGAATGAGAAAAATTTAGTAGATATTTGAAGCTATTTATCCAAATTGAATTATAAATAGAAATTATAAAGATGTAAAATGAGTAGTGATATAAGTTTGAAATTTGTGATTATAGATGAATAATTGTCTAATCAGTAGTCAAATCAGTGATATGTGAGATTATAAAAAGAAATGATAAAGAGGATCGAACACTCCCTTAACAAAAATGAAAGAGTGATGCTATTCCATCTCCCGAGTTGGGTCATCATTTGATCAGTCACGACACTAGAACTCGATGAGTTGGACTTAAGAAAGAAAATGTAAATACAATAAAAAATCATTGGGGCTCATGCACGGCTTAGCACGAAAGCTTGTTTGACTCTCTTTATCAATTCTCTTTATAATTTTTTGATTCTCTTTATCAATTCTCTTTATAATTTTACATATCACTGATTTGACAACTGCTCATTTATAACCACAAATTTCAAATTTCTATTACATATACTCTATTCATTTCACTTTACTATAATTTCTCATTATAAATCAATTTCAATAATGAGAATCAAACAACTACTAAAAAATTTATCTTTAATGTGTTGGACAAACAAACACATGCCAAATTAATGTGTTGATAATAATAATAATGTGTGCAACTATAGAATAAAAATAGAGTTGTGTTATTTGAACAAAGATAGGTACCAAAAAAGTAAAACAAACTGACATATGATATTATTTTATTTTTCAACATATCATATCACTTTTAAATCAATAGCAATCACATGAACCGTATATCTATTTTGTCAAACCCGTTGTCTTTCTCTTTTGCCCAAATAGAACTATTCATAAAGATGAGCATAAAAATAATCACTAATATATAAAAGTGGGGATGTGTGTAAAACATTCACTTCCCCACTTTGTCCCTAACATTTTCTTTTAATACCAACAATACCCTTATCATAATTGTTTAATTATTTAATATTTAAAATCTTAGTAAATGACGTCTTAATTATGCTTGAAAAGTTCCATCGAAGATAAGTTATAGAATGTAATTAATAACCACTCTATTATGTCATTATCACTACTAATTTTTCTTTACGTGTAGTACGTATGATTGTCGATCATTATTTAGTAAGAATATGTCTGGAAATTAAACATAATCGGAGATATTTAGTTTTTAAAGTGATTTCTTTGTTTATATTTAAATAACATATACTTTGTATGAAATCATTAATTAATGATTATAAATTTACAGTTTTATGGTGTGTAATAATGATATCATAAATTAAAATGCAAATACAATTAAATACAACACTATTAGTGCTCAATAATCCAAAGTCAGTTATTCTTTTGTGTTAGATTCTTTTTTTCCTTTTTTTGCATTGCATGCTAACATTTAATCAATAATTTAAAATTTTTTTACTACATCTACATAATTTTTTAATTTTTAATGAAAATTATATCGATACAATTTTGCTTTATCATATAACATGTAACGCACGTTTAAACTACTCGTAGTAGTAAAAATATATTGAAAATTGTGTTGAATCTTTTGAGACAAATTATATTTCCTCAGGGTAACAATGGCAGCATGACATAGAGGTTGTGGTAGCATGGCCTGATAGATTTTATTATACTACACTAGTGACATCCCGCAAAATCTTAAGCATGTAATCGTTATTTTGACAATAATTGAATAATTACTTGAACTGCATCATAAGATTATGATATTATTACTTAATTGAACAGCCAAAATTTCAATGTGACAGCATGATCGTATTCAAGGACACAAGATTGTCACTCAAACGAACGCTAAGAATTAGAAAATAATTCTTAACGACACGATCGATATTTTGATGATAAATTGGATTAGATTATGACAATCATGGAAGTTGCCAGGATTTTTGGCCAGTGCGGTCAGAATTTTTTCGTTTTGGCGGGGTGGTTGTCGGGGCGAAATTTTAAAAATAGAAAATAAAAAATATTGCAAGTACGAGTTTTCATACTCTGAAACCGCTTTACAATCACTTCATTATCAAGTTTGAAACATATATCTCCCTACATAACAAACAAGACACTCTTCCGATCTCACTCAAATTTGTAGCAGAGGTGAAAGAGGATTTGATTTTGGTAAATGGTAGTAGATTGGAACTTAATTTTGGTCTCGGATTCCTTAATTTTTTGGGCTAATGTAACAGATTTGTAGGCCTTTTTAAATTTGGACCCCAAAAAAATTTTTATATGGGTTGGACCGCACTGAAAATCCGGTGCGGATTTTCAGTGCGGTCCCACCCAATTTTAAAAGGGTCACTCCAAGGTCAGTGCAGTCCATAGACCGTACTGGTCTAAGAGTGGCTACGTCCATGATGACAATATGATGATATTGAATTGTTACGTAATTGTATTGAATTGCAAAACTTCAAGGTTTGTTACTCGAATGAATACTAAGATTTAGAATACGATTATTGACAATGTGATTGTATTTGAATTATTGCAAGATTGTTACTCAAATGAATATATCAAGAATTAGAACATGATCATTGGCAACGTGATCAATATTTTGATAATGAATTGGAATTAGAAAGTAACTATTGATAGTGTATTGATAATGATTAACTAACCGCGTGAGATTGTGATATTGAATAAAGACGTGAACTTGTATTAATACGTCACAAGACTCAAAGATTTTTACTCAAGCGATAGACAATAATGTGGTCATTTGTTAGTATGATGTGAAGTATAACCACTGAATTGTAAAACCACAGTAAATACAAGGTCTTGAGTAACATAGCTCAAAGCACGATAACTTGATTATAAGATAACACAAAGTATAATGATTGCTCGAGCAATTTGTCACCAAGTGTACGGCACCACAACACGCCATGTGTCACATTCTGGTTGGCAAAACTCAAATGTTTATTAAAACCAACTAAATTCAAATATTTATAACGATTATAAATAGGGACCTAAAGGGAAATAATTCTCCAAACCTCTCTTCTCTCCCTCTCCACGTCCAAAGAAGTCTTCGGCTATCGAAAAATCAAACTATAGCACGTGATACATCTCTTGACCCTTCATTTTCATAGTTTACTTCTTATTGGTGGATGTCAAGACCTTCATAAAATAGAAAATTCGTCCACAAGAATAGAGAGTAGGGAAACAACCCTTAAAACCTATCAAACGCTTGATTTATCATTTGAAAATGACCTTTCGTCATATATATATAAGAAATACAACTTGAAACATCACTTTGATCAAGAAAAATGAACGTTTTGAAGGCATTTGACAACAATTGAAAGAATCTTTGAGAAAATCGAGCTAAAGAGGTGAGTAACTACTACTTTGATTCCCTTTTAGCATTTATGATGTTTTAATACAATAAGCATGGTTTTTTACTGAAGTTTTCTATGAGATAAACATGGATTTTGATGCATTGAAAAGAAAGATTGATTATTGCATTTGAATCACTAGTTGACGCTCTACTCGTTTGTATTTGCTTTGCTTTGCTTTGTTGTCATACTATGAGCCATCTAATGATACCAAGATGGGTGGCGATTACTGTGGTGTTTGTTTTGATCTGTTTGGAATTGCAGTAGAGGTCAATCATGATTCAAATGTGGATCCACAAGCTTTGTGCATTCAATGGTTTTCTCGAAAATGAATTTCTCAAAAGAAAGGTAAATCAAAAGGGTTTTGTTACTCACTGAGTACTTTGTACTCATTCTTCTTTTCTACAATTTTTGTAGATGATTGAAGATATCATATTTGAAAAGTAAGGCAAGCCATGAGTTGGAGCATGCTCGTGGCTAGGAGTAAAGTTTTGCATGTAGTGACAACCTATCTTTGATGCAACTACGAAAGCAATTATGGATTTAAGGTTTTTTGTATTAATGAGTATGCCAACCTCTCTATAAATGTATTTCTAGCAATTGGAAACTTACATTTCAGTATGATAGCTTTCCAATGATTTGTCTTGACTATATTAACTTTGCTTGCTTTGGTAATCAATGAAATATTTCTATTAATACAACTTGTTTTATTCTTTGCATTTTATTGAAAAACCAGGTTTTGATGATTCTTTAAAATATAACAACTTGTTAGTTTAAGTAATGAGCCTTATCAAGACAAAAATAATTTTGTTCATTTTGTACGTCTCATCCCCACTATTTGTATTGATACCTTCACTAATTTGTTAATTAATAGAAGATCTTTCGAAAATATTGTAAAATTAGCGGGGTGTGACAACACTAGCTTGACTTAGTTTCCATATCGATATTGTACATTTTTTACTCAAACTTTCAATAATTATATCATTTAACATCTTAGAATTCGATATTTAGATAGTCACAAAAAAATGGGTGAAAGAATACCGTATTTAGTAACATAAATCTCTAATTTATTTTTAATAAAAAACGTAACACTATAGTTTATTTCTACTGTCCCTTTTATACTGAAGTAGCATAAAAATACGTGCTAGAAAAAAGAAAAGAACAACAATAATTTCAAAAATTATTTTCTTAAAAGCAGGATCGACCTGGATGTTTAATTCAACATAAGCATATCACGATTAATGGCCTAAAGAGAAAGCAGTGGAATATACCTTTAGTAAACAATTAATCCCGCAAACAGTAAGCAAGAACTACTAGCTCCTAACCATTGGATCTTCTCCGAAATGCTTCTAAATCTTAGATTGCACCAATCTCTTGGATTGCACTGAGGAGTGGCGCCGCTAGGAATTCTACCAAAACCTGACATATTAGTTGAACCGTAGAAATTAACTTTCTACAAGAATATTGAAGGGGGCGCGGCTCTTTCTGGGAATGTGAAATAAGGCCACCCATCCCCTTAATTATAGGGGGAGATACTATACTATTTCGTGTCTTGCAAGAGAAGAAATTCTATCCCTAGTAGGTTTGTGCAAACCTTAGAACTATTTCCAAGTAATTCTATAACTTTCAAGAAGCTTACAGAGGAATCCAATCATATTTACATAATTAGGCTCCCAATAATTGAATCCAGTAAAACCGATCCAAATTGTCTGATTTAAATATTAATAATTCGTACACTCCACTAAAGACAAATTATTGCAACTCTTAATTATATAAATAATTACAGGAGCTAAAATAAATAATCATATAATTAATTATCCTCTTGACTTATCAATCTAACATTTGGTCCCCGTCTTATGATCCGATAATTAATTAGGCATGCATCTGATTGTATCACCTAATTAATTATATACTTTGCTTAATTCTCAATCACAACAGTTATAATTTCTATTTAGCAAGGTCCGCTAATTAATACTAACGTTAGATTCCTGAAATCATACTTGCAGATGATTAATTAAAGCAGATCATTTAACTCTTTATTCAAGAGCAACATATTCCTCTCACAATACGCATTCTATTAATTCACTCATATCTAGTTCCCAACATGCAGAGTATATTAACCAAATATTTATTCAATCTCACCTTTAGCATATCTAAGTTCCTTAGGATTGCTTCATAACGAAACCCACCTGAGACAAATTTAGACAAACCATATGACAATCATGTGGAACTTCAATTCACGCGCAAGGTCATACTTTGGAGTTAAATTCACACAATGGTCAAGTCCAATATATTTATCTCAAAGTATATCAATGTCACCACTTATGACCTCCACCAGTCGGGGTGATCAAGATAACCTGCCTACTTAATTAAGTTAGGGTGATAGATAAATGAACCTCAATAGAATAAAGTGCCAACTTTTATTCTTGGTTCAGTACTAAAAGTTTTTGGCTGAGATAGTAATACATCTTCTGTACTTCCAAAGTATCCATTTAATATTTTATCAAAACAACCAAAAACACTTCATTACTACTCTAAATTAATAAGTTTGTAAATACTAAACATCACATTTATTCGATAAATAAATAATTATTTATTTACAATTTACTCAAACACATTTTATTGGGCACATATCCCAACAACACGCTCATTCCATATAACATGGCTTTGACTAATGATGCAAAAGCATTACGAGAGTGATTCAACAACTGAAATTTGGAAGCCAAAATCCAAAGCAAATTGTATGCTCTCAAGAATGGATAAATTTTTATATAGTACAATTACTACAACTTGCGCACGTGGTATTATCTTGTGAAATCTTGCATTTTGATATTGGTGAAGAAATTAATGAATTACTATTATATATGTATAAGTTGTAAAAAAAAAATTGTAGAAAGGGCAATACATGTATAGTCGAGCCTTGAGAATAGCTGAACATTCTTTCTAACAAAAGAATCACATCTCCCGTCAAAGCTTTACATAAGCATCCAACTAACCATCCCATATCATCATGGCATATCACTCCAACACCAAATTATCACAATATTTTTCTTTAGTGGCCACGTCAACACTAATATTTATAAGTTCACTATCAACTGGTAGAAACATATTTTCAACCGCTTCTCTGTTCCAAGATCCATTAGAATTAAGGAATTCAACAACACTTCTAAAAAAATTACCATTATGTGGGGGTGATATAGATAGGAAGAAAGCAATGAGGGGAAGAAAGCCACGAGTCCAGCTATTGAAACAGATGGGGCTCTGAATTTAGAGTCAGACCTCTAATCACATGATGTTAACTTACATGACACTGATGAGTTTTCATCATATGATTGGAGGTATGACTCTAAACTCAGAGCCATATATGTTTCTCTAGAAAATTACAAGAAGTAGGACTCGGCAAAAAAACCGCCAAACCGGTAAACTGAACCCGGTTCGATTCAGTTTCTCCAAGCCGCGAGTTGGTTTGCAGGTTCAAAGATGGTGAACCGAGCGCGGTCTGGTTCGGTTCACGGTTTTGGCTGGCCAAACCGGCAAACCTGGTCAAAACCTAACAGGATCAGCCCGGTTCGGTTTAACTAGCTAAAACTGATTTATTTTATTTCTTATTATTATTAAATTTTTTTGGCTTGAAAACGTGTTTGCACTTTCCAAGCTTTATTTCACAAATCCCTAACACAAATTACAGCTTATTTCAGCCTCTTCCAATTCCATCTCCATCTACTTCTCATTCAAATATTTTACTCCAATTCGTTTAAAGCTTTATTCATTTTCTGGATAGTTTTCGGAAATGTAATCGAAATTCGTTGAATCAAGAATGGAAAATCACTCCAATTAATGATTCGATTGATTTCTTCACAGCACTGATCAAAACCCTTTTGCTTATGATCGCTACCTTTTTTTTGTTTTAGTGATGAAATTCTTCGCTTCTTGCCCCAAATGTCGCGGCCCCTTTTCATGAATTTTCCGTCCGCCGTTGCTCGTTTGCGTGACCGCCACTGCTGTTGACACTGCCGCTATTGCTGCCATTGAGGATGCTGACCGTGCCATTGACCGCTCCTCTCTCATCTCTTACTTTACTTGAAACCCTAAATCCTCCCAGCCCAAGTCTCACTATCATTAAGTGAAATCAGAAATGAGGCCTAAAAATGGGCCGAAACATATTCCAAGTCCAACTTTTAAGTTTTTTAAAAAAATAAAAATAATATCCTAACCCGAAACCTGACCTGACCCAAACCTACCCACAACAGGTAGGTTTGGGTCGGGTTGACCGGCTCTCTAGGCCGGTCTCGGTTTGCAAACTACAAACTGACTACATGTCGGGTCAGGCTCGAGTCGGAGCCAAAACGGACCCGCCTAACCCGACACCCAAGCCTATCAGGAAGCCACTGGGTAAATATTGTTGTTCTTAGCATTCAATACTTTTCTAAAGCCTAAAGAAACTAGCATGGTCATTTGCAAGTCAGGCAAAGTCAAGAACAACTCCACTTGCCAAGTCAAGTCAGTTTGACTCATTCAATCTATTGTCCAACAACATTGTTTGGTTCTCTGCTTTTTTCCAAAAATCTATCTTTTTTACAAATTCTTTTTCAACTAAAAGTTCTCAAAATAAATTTACATACAAGTCTAGGATATTCTTTACTTCACGAAGAAATATAAAAACATATGGAGAATAGAGTGCCACAAAAGATTTATGTAAGAAAGATTTAGTAAGAAACTATAAATTGGTGAAAGCTAACTTTTTTTTTTTTTTTTTGGGTAAACTTAGATATATAGATGTGCGTGTGTGCACAAACCCTAGTCAAATTAATTTTCTTTTCTATTACAGCCCATATCATTAGAAATTCTAAATCTATCCTTACACAGGAGTAAAATGTTGTGTAACCTTGTTTGTTCTCAATATATAACAATTTTAAATGGCATATTGTTAATTACTAAAAACTCAATTAAGCCGCCTTAAACCTCACTTTAATGTTATTTTTTTCTTTTTTAATAATAATACTTCAATTTCGCTTAAATCCCTCGGGACTTGAGGGGAAAAAAACTTGATTAGTTCAAATCATGTTCAGTTTTTATATTCTTTTAAACCCTTGCTCTTGCCCATATGCTATGGAGACTGTAAGCAACTGCTATTACATAGTAGCCCATGTCCGTTTAGACGGCGCTTAAGTACACTTAGAGTGTGTTTGATTGATAAGGATTTTCTATAGAAAATGAGTTTTTCCACATAAATTCCTATACTTTTATGATATTTAATTGACATTTTTTTCCATAAAAAATATTTTTCACATTTTGGTCACATAACCATATTTTTCTTGAAAACAAAGAAAAAATTTTTCTATTTGAGGTGTAAGTTTTTTATTTTTCAGGTAATGTAAGTTTTTTGTTTTTTAGGTATTATATCTTTTTTCACGTAAATTACATTTTCAATCAAACACGTTACAATTTATTTTTTATAGAATTTAATTAATAGGGGAATTTTTTTCTAACTAAATTCCATACTTGCAATCAAACACACTTTTAGATTCAATACTTGGTTTTAACACTTTTTAAAACACTGACCAATTGTAATAATTTGTCATTTTTGTAAAATCTTTTAACTCATACCTCATATTTAGACATCATCAAAGAACTCCATGAACAATGTTCAACCATTTCTAACTTTTTTGTGGAAACCACAAAAACCACAAGAAAATCCTTAATAAAACAAAATGAGGTGCCCATAATTACCAATTCTATTCTCAACTTAAATTTTTATACTATATAGATTTCGTGAAAATCTTTTGAAATCTATAAAGTCAGTCAGAAGCATGCTAATGGCATTTAATTGATCTTTTCAAATTCATAAATCCGTTGAAATTTTTGCTTTCATTTGCACTTTTGTCTTCAACTTTTAGATCTGGACTAATAGGCCTCCAACTTTTGCCGTTATTTACACTTTCATCTAAATACATATATTTATTTTAATTATTAAAATAAAATATTAAGACCTTGGCAACCATCTAAATGGAATTCTATTATAATTGAAATTGAATTTGAAATTTATGCCCCCCATAAAAGTATATAAAAATGACATTTGTACATAATTACAAAATATTCATGTGAAATTTTTAATTTTGACTTTTATCATTATGTACACATATCACTTTTTTGTAATATTATATGGCGTGAATTTGAAATTTAATATTTAATTATAACAGTATTCCATTAGTTGTGTTTGGATAAAAGTGTAAATGAATGCAAAACTCAAAAGTTCATAATATATTAATCCAGATTTAATTTAAAGGTTTGTGAAGAAAGTGCATATGAATGCAAAGATTAAGGACATCTGCTGCAGTTTACCCTCAATTTTGAGACACACCCATATACTAATAATAGTTAAGGGTCCGTTTGTAGTAATTAGTCGGTTGTGGTAGTAATTAGTAAATTGATTGTCTTTGGACCCTTACTTATCATTGAGTTTAAGAATATTGGTTAGGGTTAATTTCACAAATCATCTCCAACCATTGAGCTAAGTCTCGATTTCGTTCCCAACCTTTGTTAAGACACACCACAGCCCCCAACATTTGAAAAATAGGTACAAATCGTCTATTTTTACACTATTCCACAAAATTTTTTAATAAAAGGACGATTATATCCTTTAAAATTTTTAAATTTTTTTAAAAAAATATTTAAAAATAATAAAATAATTAAAAAAAGGAAAACACCACACCCATCAACAGCAGTAATTGGGGGGAGACTCTCCCCATTTGGCCGCCGGAAACGGCTAGCTACCGTTTCCGGCAGCCAAAGTGCTGCCAGAATGGCAGTACAAATGGGAGGAGTCTCCACCCGTTTCACACAAAATGGGGGGGAAGACTCTCCCCATTTGTGCTGCTATAAATGGTAGCACTGTTGTCTTTTTCAGCGGCCAAATAGGGGGGAGCCTCCCTCCATTTGTAATGCTAGAAATGGCAGCACTACTGTCAGTTCTGGTAGCATTTGACCGCGGGAAACGACAGTCAATACTGCCTTTTTCGGTGGCCAAATTGGGGGAGTCTCCTGTCTCATTTAGTGTGAAATAAGAGGGGAGGCTCCCCCCATTTGTGTTGCCAGAAATGGCAGCACTTTGGCTGTCGTATGCTGTAGTTTCCCGCGGCCAAATGGGGGGAGTCTCCCCTATTGTTGCCGTTGCTTGGGAAGGGGTGGGGTGGTGTTTTCTTTTTTTTTTTTTAATTTTTTATTATTTTTAAATATTTTTTTAAAAAAATTTAAAAATTTTAAAGGATATAATCGTCCTTTTATTAAAAAATTTTGTGGAATAGTGTAAAAATAGACGATTTGTACCTATTTTTCAAATGTTGGGGGCTGTGGTGTGTCTTAACAAAGGTTGGGAACGAAATCGAGACTTAGCTCAATGGTTGGAGATGATTTGTGAAATTAACCCTAACCAATATTCTTAAACTCAATGATAAGTAAGGGTCCAAAGACAATCAATTTACTAATTACTACCACAACCGACTAATTACTACAAACGGACC
>CAVNYN010269305.1:0-56003 GCA_963692815.1 Nyctanthes arbor-tristis
CCGTAAGTGATAAGATTTCCTACGTTGGTTCCCATGCTGCTGCCCAGTCTACTATCCCGCTAGGTCACGGCGCTACGTCGGGTTACTGCCTTGGCGCCCAGACGCCTTGGACCACAGGAGCGTTGGAGAAGATGTCCGCCTCCTAGTCGCCGAATCAGAGACTCCAGGTTCTCTGGTCGTTAGGTCGCCAGGCCATCGGGTTAGGTGAGGCGGTTGAGGCCTGTTTCCAAGACCCTGTACCTATTGACCTCCGTTAACCTTCGACCCTCACTGATTTTTGCGGCCTGGAGGCTACAAATTGCCCCCTCTAGGTCGCTTTTCCTTGAGCCCAAAGTTTAGCGGCCTTGAAGGTTAACTAGCTGCTTTCTTGAAACTCTATGGCCGCCCGAAATATGACTCCTTGAATTTTGAAAAGGGGTTGAGGCGGCGCTCTTTGCTATGTGTCAGTCGTTTAATGGAATAGCGTGTTCAGGGGTCTTTAAAGGCAATAATCATTATTCTTAAATGCTGCCTTTTAAGTTTCCCATATCCCACACGGCCATTGCCCTTCCGTCTTCTCACAGGACCCTATTTATTCCTTTATGTTCATTCCTTTTTTCCCTTCGCATTGTCTTTCTTCGCAATCAGTTCCTAGGAGTTTTCCGTCATCAATCTCTTCAGGCTTCTTTGCAATCTGTTGATCCTCCGCCGATGTCCCTCCAAGTGTCCGAGATAATCTCAGTTGCAAGGTAAAAAATACTATTTTCTTGATTTATAGGGGATTTCCCAATTATCCTATCAAAAACCTGAGTATCCTTCTACTGTTTGAGAGGATTTCACTAAATGGAGGGTAGAGAGGGGTCTCTTCCGGTGAGTGATGCAGGCGAAGGCATGGCGGTAGATGTGGAGTGGTCTACAGATGAGGAGACGGTGGGCAAAATGCCGAATTCAGTGTCGGGAGTCCAATCTAATTGGTCGGATGATGAGAGCGAGGGAGATAAGGAGGTGAGTTCCAGTGGGAGGCCTCCGGTGGCAGTGATTCGCGATAAAGACCGATCGTGGGTGTGCAGACATAACATATTCCTTCCAAAATAAGAGACACTGACCTTCATATGGTAAGGCAGGATTACCGCATTCCTGATCGCATCGTGCTTTGGGTCCCTTATGAGGGAGAGCGGCTCATTGCCCTCCCAAGGGATGCGTAGCGGCGAGCATTAGGATGTTTAAGGCCGGCTTCGGCGTCCCGCTTTCGAGGCCTGTCACCGGGTTGTTGAGGTCCTGGGGGATTTCCCCCTCTCAAATTACACCAGCGAGATGGAAGACAATAATTGGAGTCCTCGCTTTGTAGCGACACAAAGGATAGGGGTATCCGAGTCCTGAAGATTTCAACTCGTACTACGTGCTGCGGTCCTCACCCATTGGGAAAGGGTGGTTTCACCTATCTGCACGGTCTAAGGCTGGGGCCTTAAACCATTCAGGAAATTTAGTGAGAGGGGCATCTGAATCTGGCCCTAGTTAGAAAGAGAGCTGATTCTAGGTTGGGGATGAATGGAGGAGTCCGCCGATTCCTGACGACGAGGACGACCATTATTACGAGCTACTTGGAACTCAATAAGCCTATTTTCGACATAGCTTTCTCAGCGGGCTGACAGATTGACACTTTAACTGTATTTTCTTCTTTGTCAAGTACCAAGCGAGGCCGAGCACTCTCTGCGCTGTTTCGGGAGCGAGTTGAGATAGTAGCCCAAATTCTAGAACATCATCGTCACGTCACAGATCTGATAGACGAGGACTTCTTCGTAAGCACCGGCCTGTCTGTTCCCAAGTCCGAGCACATTTCTAGGAATCTGAGCAACTGTAAGTCGTTCTTCTATACCAGGATGCCTCGCCTTTTGAGTGCTTCCTTGGATCCTGACACCTATTTCTTTTCAAGGAAAAAATATCTCTCCAAGGGCCAAAAGCGGGCTATTCGAGAGGCCGAGAGGAAGAAAGTCATATAGGAGAAGAGAAAAACAGTGTGCGACAAAGCCAAGAAGATGAGAACTTCCAAGCAGCTCAATGAGGCCTTAAGGAGGCAGGAGGAGAAGAAGAAAATGAGGCAAGTCAAGGCCGCTGGGAAGAGGCCCATGACAGCTGACTAGGTGGCTGCCTCTAAGCGACCCAGAAAAAGGCAGTTGGCCATCCGGGAGCCCCTGGCTAGTCATCCGTCTGTCCTTCCTAATGTCCCTGTTCCTATTCCTCCTCGCGAGGAGCGACCCACTAAAGGGCCTGTCGACATCCTAGGTGAAGATCTTTATCTCCCGGTGGACCAAGCTAGGCGAGCTGAGATAGAAAGGTTTATCAACCAAAAACTGAAGGCACTGCTCAAGTTCAACTTGGCCAGGAAACCCTTTTCCGCCAGCATCTCGGGGATGCCATGGCCCGTTATAGATGCCATGAGTAGCGTGGCATAGGGCTGGTCCAGGAATGGGAAGGCTTCGTGGCCACTTCGACGATGGCTGAGCTTTTGCAGTGAGCGCGGTGATACGAGCTCGATCAGCTATTTTAGACAAACACACCATGGCCCGGGTGGCATGCTTCCTTAGGGAGAAGAGGAAACTCTCCGGCCAGGTGGCTAAGGCCAATAAGGCAAAGTAGGAGGCAGAGTTGGCTCATAGGGAGAAAGAGCAAGAGTTGCATATGGAGAGGGGGGAGTCGGCCGATTTGCGTACTGAACTTGAGGCTTGGAAGAAGAAGTACGAGGACCTGGCGACCAACTTGTGACAGAAAGATCTAACCATGAGCAGGTCTTGAGAGAGGCTGAGAGAAGAGCTGCTGCTAGTGAGCTCGCCGTATACCAGAAGGCGGTGGCTAAGTACAAGGCCTCTTCAAGAGTGCTAACGCCGGTCTTTATCTATGAGACAGCAAGGGAGATCTTGGGCGAGGTTATGAGGGAGCGTCCGGAGTGTGATCTGAGCTTCCTCAAAGAGCAGGTCGCCAAGCTGAAAGAAAAGTGTGGCTACGTGAGCTCTGATGACAAAGATAAGGAGGTCAAAATCATATCAGAAACTCCAGATACCCCCGCCGAGCTGCCAGGCCCTGCAAGAGAAGCCATAGGAGTACTTACCACTGATAGGAAGCACGCCAAAGACGCTAATTCCACCACGGGGGTTGAGTCCACCGTTCCTGCTGGGGGAAACGTGGCCTCATCCTCCGAAGGTCAAGCTTAGGAATTTCTTGTACCCAGCTTCCTTTTCCTCTTTTGTAATCTCTAATAAATATAATAGGGAATCTCTGATAAATATAATAGGGATTGTTCCTTCAAGTGTGATCTCGCTCGTATATCAAAGCAATATATCAAGTGTAAGGACGCTTAGGCCCGCTCGCATATCTGCTTAGGCCCGCTTTTTTGGGAACTTAATCAGACGTGTGCTCTTCCGATCTACGCTTTACCAAGAATTTTGTCCTGGTTACGGGCCTCTTATACGCTGTAATAGTAGACCGAGGGTTTCTATGGGCGTGTCTCGCGGGGCCGAACTTTGATCCTTCAAACTATAGGCTCTGGTAATTTGCCCTTGAACGTTGGGTCATCGAGCTGGTGGCTAATCTAAACCCTGGCTGCAAAACCAATCATATAGCTCAAACTAAAAGCTTGTTCTAGTCGTGATCAAGTGTTAGGTCACTAGCTAGAAGCTTGTTCTAACTTAGATCACAGACCTGTATACTTGAGCACAGACTAAAAGCTTATTCTAGTCATGGTCAAGTATGGGGTCGCTAGTTAGAAGCTTGTTCCAACTTAGATCGTGGACCTAAATACTTGAGCGCGGATTAAAAGCTTGTTCTAGTTGTTGAGTGCAAATTCTTCGACTTAAACTTAGACTAAAAGCTTGTTCTAGTCATGGTCAAGTGTGAGGTCGCTAGTTAGACGTTTGTTCTAACTTAGATCGAGGACCTAAATACTTGAGCGCGGACTAAAAGCTTGTTCTAGTCTTTGAGCGCGAATTCTTTGACTTAAACGCAAACTAAAAGCTTGTTCTAGTCACGGTCAAGTGTGAGGTCTCTAGTTAGAAGCTTATTCTAACTTAGATCATGGACCTGAATACTTGAGCGCGAACTAAAAGCTTGTTCCATTCATTGAGCAAGAATTATTTGACTTGAACGCAGACTAAAAGCTTATTCTAGTCATAGTCAAGTGTGAGGTCGCTAGTTAAAAGCTTGTTCTAACTTAGATCGCGAACCTGAATACTTGAGCGCGGACTAAAAGCTTATTCTAGTCGTTGAGCGCAAATTCTGCAACTTGAATGCAGACTAAAAGCTTGTTCTAGTTATGGTCAAGTGTGAAATCGCTAGTTAGAAGCTTGTTCTAACTTAGATCGCGGACCTGAATACTTGAGCACGGACTAAAAGCTTGTTCTAGTTGTTGAGCGCGAATTCTTCAACTTGAACGCAGACTAAAAGCTTGTTCTAATCATGGTCAAGTGTGAGGTCGCTAGTTAGAAGCTTGTTCTAACTTAGATCACGGACCTGTATACTTGAGCGTGGCGGATTCTGCCTTGCGTTCGCATTGAGAGAGGGATGTTTACATCAGAATAAACATTCATCTTTGCAATTAACTATGGGGTCGCAAAATTATGGCTGACGCATATCAATGTATTCCTTTTTTAGCCATGACCTGACAGTTGGTATACAAAAGATATGAAAAAAGATCGGAAGAGCACACGTGATACCCAGCTTTCACCCTTTTTTTTCTGTCCTTGAGTTGACCTCCACAACCGGGTGGGGGGAATGCTCCCCCTCAAGGTCTAGACGAAGAAGTTAGTCTAGCCTTGCTCCTGTGCCTCACGTGCTGACATTTGGGTGTGGAGTTTAAGAATGATGGATACTTTAGCCTGTTGACTCTGGGTGATTATGCGAACCTCTGTCAAGGCAGTTGTCCGATCTGCATAATCCAGGTTGCATTCCATTGATGCCTGCTGGTCGCCACGCACTATAGTCATTCCGTAGCAAGTTGGGAATTTCATGACGTAGTGGTAAATAGAGGTCGCAGCTCTGAGCTCGTACAGAATTGGGCGATCCAGAATGGCGGTGTGGTTCGAAGGTACATCCACTGTAATGAAATCCGCCATTATCCTCCTTTTGCAGGGCTCGTCCTCTAGTTCGACAAGGAGTATAATCTGGCCCTTTGTTTCCACATAGTCTCCAGGAAAACCCTAGAGCCTGGTACCGTATGACCTTAAGCTCTTTGGGTCTATTTTCATTTGCTGGAAAGTCTGCCAATATATGATGTTCACAGTGCTGCTGTTGTCAACCTAGGTCTTGTGGATTCTATCACCTGAGATCGACATAGTGATGACCAAAGCGTCCGCGTGAGGGTGTAACACGCTGTAAGCATCTTCGTTGCAAAAAGAGAAAGAGCTAGTTCGAGAGATCGGGGGTTGTGCCTTAAGCAAGTGTAACAATTTTGGGCTTCTCTCACGAGACCTCGCCTCTGTCTTTTGGAACCCTCCACGCCGTTGTTTCCGCCAACAAGTACGCAGATTTCAGCTGGAGGTTAGTTCTGTGGGAGCTGGGTGTTGAGGTTTGCATGGGGATGAGTTTGTCGGTCCTGCTCTTGGTGATTGGCCACGTATTCGCTCAGGTATCCCTATTCAATTAACTTCTCAATCTCTTATTTGAGATGGCTACATTTGTCCGTTTTGTGACCCATACTTCGATGATACTTACAATACCTGGACTGGTCGGCGTCCTTCAGCGGTTTCCTCAAGGGCCTTGCCTTGGGTAAAATTAGATCATCTTGCAAGATGTTGAAGATGTGTTCAACTGAGGCATTGAGCTTAGTGAAAGGCTTGAACGAGCTAGAAGACTTCTCACCTTGTAGCAGGTTCTTTTTTGCCTTTTGGTCCTTCTTTTCTTCCTTTGGGGTTTTCTCGGCCCGTGAAGTTCCTTCAATGGCCTCCTCAGCGCTGATGTATTTCTCAGCCTACCTCAGAAGCTTCTTATAGGTGCTCGGGGGATCTTCATGCATCACCCACCAGAAGCGGGTGTCTTTGTAGAGGCCTGACTTGACCGCGATCAGAAGCGATTTGTCTACCACTTTCTCTATGGTCATGACCTGTTTATTGAAGCGGTCCAAATAGCCTTTGAGCGGTTCCAATTTCCCTTACTTAACTGTCCCTTACTGTACATATGGGCTACTGCTCAGTGGTACTATTAGTGGATTTTATAATGATTCTTTAAATGAAATGATTTCCAGGATTTTTATAATGATTCTTAACATAAAACGATTTCAACAATATTGTCAGTATTTCATGATAGGCAGCTTGCAGTATTATTTAAATAGAGAAAAATATTTTTAAACCTCATTCAAGATTTCATCCCCAACCTTTGTTCAGGCACACCACAGCTCCTAACCTTTGAAAAATACGCACAAATATGCCCTTTTTACACTATTCCACAAACTTTTTGACAAAAAGACAATTATACCCCCTTAAACTTTTTAAATTTTTTAAAAAAGGATTAAAAATAATAAAAAAAAAAGAAAACACCACCCACCCCACCCTCTCCCCACCAACGGCAAATGGCAGCACTGCTGCCATTTTTGGCAGTACTTTCCGGCAGCCACCTGTTTCTGGGGGCCAAATGGAGGGGAGGCTCCTCCCCATTGCTACCATTGGTGGGGGAGGGTGGGGGTGAGGTGGGGTGGGGTGGTGTTTTCTTTTTTTTATTATTTTTAAACCTTTTTTTGAAAAAAATTTAAAAAGTTTAAGGGGTGTAATCTTTTGTTAAAAATTTTGTGGAATAGTGTAAAAATGGACGATTTGTGCGTATTTTTCAAAGGTTGGGGGCTGTGGTGTGTCTTAACAAAGGTTGGGGACGAAATCGAGACTTAGCTCAAAGGTTGGGAACGATTTGTGGAATTAACCCATATATATATGTATTTACGAACTTATTCACTCACTGAGTTACAACAAGCTCATATATTTTCTAACGAGTTTCTTATAGGGAAGATCGAGCTTGAGCATCTATTGGACTGCCTATGGATTTCTCAGCCAACCACCATTGTATTGCATTAATTTAATATGTTCGCTATGTTTTTAATATCGGTGTTTGATCATGGCTGGAAATTTTTTCTCATAAGTCATTGTTTCTAGATTATTTAAACTCCGCGTGATTATATTTCTCGATATGCATTTGTTGTTAATGATTATTTTGAATTCAAATATGTCGAAAGATGTTCCAATTTTACATCTTGGTGGTTGGTTAATTTATTGAAAAAAAAAGTATATGTGTTTCGTTTTATACGATTTGTTTGGATGAGGTGGTTTATATTTTCAGGTTGGATATGTCCAATTTACGGAGCAAACTCTGTCAAAATTTTTCTAAAATCATTTTAGCCTAAAAGTTGATGCAGTTTCAAGACAAATTTTCAGTTTGCCTTGACGGTGGGTCCTAGTCAAGATGGTATCTAGCATCAGGGCGCACCACGTGTCAAGTCTTATAGGATGGCCTGGGACTGGGCGTGTCAGTCGACCTCCTCATATGTGGTTTATTATGTGCCAGAGGTGAACGTGATCATCAGGTCAAGTGTCATACGACCTATGTCGTTGACATAGTAACTCGACCCATGGTATGTTGGCTAAGAGTAACTACCATGTTTAAGTTGTTTTACAGTTTGAGCTAGAGTTTTGGGTCCTGTCCGTATCGCACCTATCCTCTATGGGTCACCTTATTACCAATGAGATCGACCTATTAAGGTCAACCTTATGCATGGTTTAGGGTCACTCGCGGCTTTGAATTTGATTCTCATTTTAACATTCGAAAGTTTTAACTTTTTAAGGCGACATCTATGGTTCATGCGAAATGGGGGACAAGTCGACCTATTGAGGTCGACCTTTTAAGGTCGACCTATTAGTCAACCAATTGAGGTCAACTTTTACATAGGCTAAGGTTATGCAAAGCTTCGAATTTGCTTTATGTTTTGATATTCAACCTTTTTGTCAACTCTTACACGTGATCATCGTGGTTTATGAGAGTGAAGGGTCAATATTCTTAGGTCGGTCAGTTGGGGTTGACCTGTTGAGGTCACCCATTTTGCCTTGCGTGATTCCTATCATGAAGCACTTGTATGTTACTTGGTGCAATTATATACTTGGAGAATCTTAATTTTATTTAGTTTGTTTTATTGAGTTCGTTTTGCTTGTATCCGAGGAGTATAGGCTATTTATATTTTCCTTTACATGTCGCACCCCTTATATTCAGGAGGCTTAGGTTACTTGTATTCACCTATTTGATTGAGGAGTTATTTGTGTTCGCCCTTTGAGATTGTGCTCGTTACTTGTATTTGAGAGGCGTAGGTTACTTTATATTCACCTATTTGATCAAGGGTTACTTGTTTACGCCCTTTGAGGTCGCGCTCCTTACTTTTGTTCGGGAGGCAGAAAGTATAGGTTTCTTGTGTACTTAATGTTGCAGGTAAAAAATAAAGCATTGTTGCAAGAAATTAATTTCAATGTCTTTGATAGAGAAGGAAAGAGAAATGGGGCCTCGTTAGAACCTCACCCGATAAAACCCACTTGGAATGAAAAAAACCCAGGTTGAGGACAACAAGTACCTTCCCATTTATTACAGTATTACGAGAGAAATGTGTCTTCACTTAAAATATGGCTTCAAGTTGTCGGCCTTCCATGGCTTGGGAAGGGGCTTGTGGTTCATGTCCCTTAGGCATATGACCCAGGTTGGATTTTTCTAATGACCTCGTAGGGGCCTTCTCAATTAGGCCCTAACTTCCCAGTATCATGACCTACGGATTCAACTTTCCTTAACACAAGGTCTCTAGTGCGGAAGTCTTTCTGCCTTACTTTCGAATTGTAGTATTTTGCTAAGATTTGTCGATAATTTGCGATTCTTAAAGATGCTTCTTCTCTAATTTCTTTGCTCAGGTTGAGTTTCTTCCTTGCCCTAATTTCATTACCCATGACCATGTGGTGGTTTAGAATAGACACTTCCGCAAGTACAATTACTTGCATTTCAAAAGCCAGCGTGAAAGGCGTTTCTCTAGAAGATGTTTTGAATGAGGTTCTGCAAGTCTATAATACGGTTGGCAAGTACTCTGGTCAATCTCTCTTAGCTTTCTCCAACCTTTTCTTTAGGTCATGTATGATCAGGCGGTTGGCATGCTTTGCTAAGCCATTACATTGCAAGTGTGCAACAGGGGTCAGGTGATGCTCAATTTTTCACTTGGCGCAGAAATATTTGAAGGATTGACTTTCGAACTGCCTTCCATTGTTTGTGATCAAGACTTTGGGCAATTCGAAGTGGCACACAACTGATTTCCAAATGAATTCTTCCACTATTTGAGAGATGATTTTGGCTGAGGGTTTTTCCTCTATCCAATTGGTGAAGTAATCCACTGCGAACACAAGAAATTGACCCAATATATCAATTCCCCACTGCTCAAAAGTTTTGTCACTTTCGATAGGAGTCAATTCTACTGAAGGTTGCAACAGTCTTTTCCCAAATAACTGACAGTTTTCACATGTTTTGACGTACGTCATTGCATCCCTTTTCATGGTAGGCTAGTAATACCCATGTTTGACTAACTTTGCTACTAAGAACCTGCCTCCTTGATGTACCCAGCTAGCCCTTATTGAATTTCTACTAGGGCTAAACTTGCCGCCTATATTGAAAGGCAACATAGATATGGCAGGGTATAACCTCTCTTGAAAATTATGGAGTAATATGGTGATTGTCTCTTTACCTTTTTAGCATGCGTCTCGTGTGTCAGAAGGTCTCTATTTTCCAAAAAGACTTTAATCGGGGTGTACCATTGATTCTCTATCATGGAGGCAACCTCATGGACTTTTGATTTCTTTGAGATCGAGGATTCCTGCACCACTTTAGTGAAGATATTTCTTTCCAAGTGGTCTATATTGAAGGAGTTTAGCCTCGAAATGAAATCAGCCCTAGAGTTACTTGACGTGGAGATCTTTTTGATTTCACAACTTTTGAACTTTCTCTTAAGATCGATCACTTTCAACTAGTAGGAGGTCATGGAGTCATCTTTGGACTCATAGCTTCCCTCAACTTGTCCGACTACTAACTGTGAATCACTGAACACTCTGATCCATTCAATACCCAGCTATAATGCTATTTGAAATCTCATAATGACAACCTCATACTTTGCCTGGTTGTTGGTGGCTTTGAATCCAAATCTAATGGAACATTAGAGTTTAAAGGTTTCTTCTTCTCTTTACAAGATTATCCCTACTCCTGGCCCAGAGGTATTTGAAGCACCATCGACATACAAGTCCTGGTAGCCTGTAGGTGATTCTTAGCATTCCGGACTTTGATCAAGTCATAGACTTAACTCGTCGACAAAGTTAGCAAGGGCTTGTGCTTTTATAGCAGGTTTTGCCTTGAATTCAATGTCGAATTCACTCCATTCTATTGCCCACTTCAACAATCTACCAGCTGCATCAGTTTTCTACAAGATTTACTAGAGGTTGATTAGTTAAAAACATATATGGTATGAGCTTGAAAGTAGGGTCACAACCTCCTTGAGGCAATCACGAGGGATAATGCAGTCTGTTCTACTAAAGAGTATCTTTGTACGGTGGGCAGGATGATCTTGCTGACAAAATAAACAGGCTTCTATTCTTGATTTTCCTCTCTTATCAATACGGCCCTAAAGCATGTTTTGAAACAGCAAGATAGAAAAGTAAAGTGTCACCAGGTAGGGGTTGAGTCAGCACTGGGGGTCGACCTAAGTAATCTTTAAGTGACCTAAAGGCCTTTTCACACTCTTATATCCAAGTGAGCTCACAACCTCCTCTGAGTAGTCTGAAGAAGGGAAAACATTTATCTGTAAATCAAGACATAAAGCGGCTAAGGGCTGCGACATGAGCTGTAAGTTTCTGCACATCACGAGGAGAATGTGGAGATGCCATTTCAATAAGAGTTGGTTTCTTATCCGGATTGGCCTCGATTCCTCTGTTAGTGAAGCCCAAAAACTTTCTCGATTCAATTCCAAATGCACATTTGAGGGGGTTCAACTTGATGCAGTGTTTCCTTAGACTACTCGGAAGAGGATAGCTGTCTTCTGGGCATGCCCTATTAAAGTTTGTGAAGTCTATGCACATTCTATAGTTCTTATCTGGTGGCCTTTTCATACTCTTCTGTCCAAGTGAACTCATGACCTCCTTTGAGTACTCTGAAGAAGGGAAAACATTTATCTGTAGATAGAGACATAAAGCGACTAAAGGAAACGACACGACCTGTAAGTTTCTGCACACCATGAGGAGAATATAGAGATGCCATTTCAATTAGCCATTATCTTATCTGGATTGGCCTCGACTCCTCTGTTAGTGATCATGAAGCCCAAAAACTTTCACGATTCAACCCCAAATGCCCATTTGAGGGGTTCAACTTGATGCAGTGCTTCCTTAGAATTGTGAAAATTTTTCTCAAGTCTTTGGCATGACTTGTCTTTCGTTGGCTCTTAACGATCATGTCATCTACATACGCCTCCATAGTCTTCTCAATCTCCTTAGAAAATACCTGATTTTCCAAGCTTTGTTAGGTGACTCCTACATTCTTAGGGCCAAATGGTATAACATTGTAATAGTATATTCCCACATTGGCCATGAATGAAATTTTCTCATGCTTCTCAGCTTCTTTCTAATGTGATGATATCCTGAGTGTTAGTACAAAAAATCTTGTAATATTGGGATTCCTAATTTTTATCTAATTGTAAAAATTTAGTTATGAATTTCCATGATGTGGTTAATATGTTATGTTTTTATTACATTTAGTTACGAATTTGGCATGAAGTGGTTAATATGTTATGTTTTTATTACATGTAAATTTATTGTCTTGGCCGAAAAGCAAGTGTTTAGGAGGCATGTGTATGCTTGCTTAAGGTACAAGAATTATGAATACATGCAACTTTTAAGTTTCCTAGTTTGTGTAGTCTTTTGATTACTTTATTTAACTAGGTGAAACTACATGCATGTTAAGTTCTGCTTATATAAGGAAAGATATGTCTTTATGGTAAATTAACATTCTACTTTCCTTGTATATGTATCTTACATATGTATGGTAACTTTAATTCTTGTATTGTATAAGAATTCAAAGTTTATGCTATATATATGTGGGTTTTCTTGTAGGTTGAGATACCAAGAATTCGAGCCTAATATTCCACGAGAATTATTCTTTAAAGCTAACGGCAAGGGAATAAACACATTGCCAACCAGCGAGTTTTATACTTGCATTGGACTTTCACGCTTCTAAATTGTGTTTGTCTATAGTGCGTTGGTAGGCAACCAATATAAGTGCGAGGGACTTTTCTACGTGAGTTTGAAGTAGTTTAGGAGTTTTTGTTTCCTAAGATGAGTTCAGGTGATCTCTAAGAGACTTGACGTACATTGCCATTGGTGCGCAATAGCAAAAGAAGAGAAGCAACGAACATTGTCAACATGTCGAAAGGCGTAAAGAGGAAGTTCTTTTATAAATTTACCTTTTGAGTGTTAAGTTCTTTATAAATTTACCATTTTTACTGTACTAAAGTTTCCCTGTGCTAGTCGATCTGTTGCCCCATGGCAAGGGTGCCCCTGGTTTTTCCATTTTTGGATTTCTGCGTTAACAATTCTGGTGTTATTTATATTCAACATACATAGTCGAGCTAGACATATCTAGATTGCATTCTATTTTACACCAAATATACTATTTAAGTAGCTAGGCAGGATACATCCTGAGTAGAGTCTAGATAACCATATTCACACAGAGAATGCATCTAGGAAACTATAAAGAGAAAAGCCCGAAGTGGAGTCAACTAACATGTCGATTCTTAGAAGAGGATAGCTGTCTTTTGGGCATGCCCTATTAAAGTTTGTGAAGCCTATGCACATTCCCTAGTTCTTTTCTGGGAGCCTTTTCACACTCTTCTGTCCAAGTGAACTCATGAGCTCCTCTGAGTAGTCTAAAGATAGGAAAACATTTATCTACAGATCGAGACATAAAGAGGCTAAGGGCTGTCGCACGACCTGTAGGTTTATGCACATCACAAGGAGAATATAGAGATCCTCAGAACTGTGAAAATGTTTTTCAAGTTTTTGGCATCATCTGTCTTTTGTTAGCTTTTAGCAACCATGTCATCTACATATGCCTCCATAGTCTTCCCCATCTCCTCAAAAAATACCTAATTTGCCAACCTTTGATAGGTAGCTCCTGCATTCTTAAGGCCGAATGGTATAACATTGTAATAATAGATTCCCTCATTGGCCATGAATGAAGTTTTCTCATGATCTTTAGCTTCATCTTGATATAATGATATGTAGAGAATGCATCTAGGAAACTATAAAGAGAAAGAGATCGGAAGGTGGAGTCAACTAACCTGTCAATTCTGGGAAGTAGATAACTGTCTTTTGGGCATGCCTTTTCAAGTTTGTGAAGTCTGTGCACATTATCTAGTTCTTATCTGGTGGCCTTTTTACATTCTTCTGTCCAAGTGAACTCATGACCTTCTTTGAGTAGTCTAAAGAAGGGAAAACATTTATCTACAGATCGAGACATAAAGCGGCTAAGTGCTACCACAAGACGCGTAAGTTTTTGCACATCACGAGAAGAATAGGGAAATGCCATTTCAATAAGAGCTGCTACCTTATCCGGATTGACCTCGATTCCTCTTTTAGTGATCATGAAGTCTACATATACTTCCATACCCTCCGGACCTCCTCAAAAAATACCTGATTTACCAACCTTTGATAGGTGGCTCCTATATTCTTAAGGCCGAATGGTATAACATTGTAATCGTAGATTCCCTCATTGGCCATCAATGAAGTTTTCTCCTGATCTTTGGCTTCATCCTGATATGTTGATATCCAGAAAATACATCTAGGAAACTATAAAGAGAAAAGTCCATGATGGAGTCAACTAACCTATCGATAGCTGTCTTTTGGGCATGCCCTGTTCAAGTTTGTGACGTCTATGCACATTCTTTAGTTTTTATCTGTTGGCCTTTTCACACTTTTCTGTCCAAGTGAACTCATGACCTCCTCTGAGTAGTTTGAAGAAGAGAAAACATTTATATATGTATGTATGTTTCTGCACATCACAAAGAAAATATGGAGATGCATTTCAATAAGAGCTGCTATTTTATCTAAATTGCCCTCGATTCCTCTATTAGTGATCATGAAGCCCAAAAACTTTCCCGATTCAACCCCAAATACACATTTGAGAGGGTTCAAGTTGATACAGTGCTTCCTCAGAATTGTGAAAATTTTTCTCAAGTCTTTGGCATGACCAATCTTTTGTTGGCTTTTAACAACCATGTCATCTACATATACCTCCATAGTCTTCTCGATCTCCCCAGAAAATACTTGATTTACTGATCTTTGATAAGTGGCTCTTGCATTCTTAAGGCTAAATGGTATAACTTTGCAATAGTAGATTTCCTCATTGGCCATGAATGAAGTTTTCTCCTGAACTTCAGCTTTATCCTGATATGATGATATCGAGAGAATGCATCTAGGAAACTATAAAGAGAAAAGCCAGAGGTGGAGTCAACCAACCTATTGATTTTAGGAAGAGGATAACTAGCTTTTGCGCATACCCTGTTCAAGTTTGTGAAGTCTATACACATTATCTAGTTTTTATCTGGTGGCCTTTTCACACTCTTGTGCCGAAGTGAACTCATGACCTCCTCTAAGTAGTCTGAAGAAGGGAAAACATTTATCTGTAGATCGAGACATAAAGCGGCTAAGGGCTGCCTCTGCGCAGCACGAGGAGAATATGAAGATGTCATTTCAATAAGAGCTGCTCTCTTATCTAGATTGGCCTCGATTCCTCTTTGTGATCATTAAGCCCAAAAACTTTCTTGATTCAACCCCCAACACACGTTTGAGGGGGTTCAACTTGATGCGTGCTAACTCATAATTGTGAAAATTTTTCATAAGTCTTTGGCGTAACCTGTCTTTCACTGGCTCTTAGCAACCATGTCATCTGCATATGCCTCTATAGTCTTCCCAATCTCATCAAAGAATACCTGATCTACCAACCTTTGATAGGTGGCTCTTACATTCTCCTGATCTTCTGCTTCATCCTGATATGATGATATCCAAAGAATGCATCTAGGAAACTATAAAGAGAAAAGCCAAAGGTGGAGTCAATGAACCTGTCGATTCTGGGAAAATAATAGCTGTCTTTTAGACATGCCCTGTTTAAGTTTGTGAAGTTTATGCACATTTTCCAGTTCTTATCTGGTGTTGGGACTAACACAACATTAGCTAGCCATTTGGGATATTGGGCTTCTCTGATGAACTTGGCTTGCACTAGCTTATTAACCTCCTTTTCAATGGCTTCTCTTCTCTTAGGGGCAAATTGTCCTTTTCTTTATTTAACAGGTTTCTTTCCTGGGAACACATTCAATCGGTAGACTGTGAGTGATAGATCTATTCTTGGCATTTAACTAATTGACCATGCAAAGACATTAACGTTTTCTATCAATCATTGACATATCTCTTCTCAGACATTGAGAGGCAAGTTTTTCCCTAGCTAAAAGGATTTTCCTGGAGTGACCTGTACGAGATCAAGTTCCACTATTGGTGCCATTCTCACCTCTGGTCCTGTTCCCAAATTCAATACATTCAGCTGACTTTTATGCTGTTTACATACAACTATGTAATATTGACTGATCGCATCTCACTTTGATGAGTGGAGAGTTTCATGTTAAGATGATAAGTGGTGACCACTGCCTATATGATGTTCCAAAAAGGGCGACCTAATAACCTATTGGAGGATATAGGTGTATTAACCACTTGGAAGGTACTTAAGCGAGTTGCTTGCGTATTTCCTTGCCCCAGGGTGATTGGGAGTTCTATAAACCCAAGGAGCTGTACAACTCCTCATCCAAACCCTTGCAATGGCGTATAAACTCTTTACAGATGATCTAGAGACAGATTCATTTGCTTGTAGGATTCCATTTTCAACACATTAGCCGAGCTTCCGCTATCAATCATAATCAGCTTAACATTGAAGTTGGCAATTATAGTTGTGATGACTATTATGTCCATGTCGGGTGGATATCCTGATTAAGTCACTGTCATCAAACACTATGCTCTGACTACTTTTGACCTCCTGTAGGCACCCGATTTCTGCGACCTGATTAAGAGATTGAACATAATTCTTCCTTGTTGTATACAAATTTCCCCTGAGGCTGTCCTTCATGATATAACATTAATGGTGCCAGTTGTCCTAGCATTGTGGAGAGGATACGAGGCATGGTCATTCTCAGGGCTTTTTCCCTTTCTTGCTTAACCCTGCTGTTTGTTCTTTCATCCTTAACAAACTTGCAAAAATGCCCTCTTTTTATCAAGTTTTCCAATTCTTCTTTCAAGTATCTACATTCTTCAATTGTGTGACCTTGGCTACAATGAAAGTCACAAAACTTGCCTCTATTGGCAGGCGCAACCTTGGCTCTGATCAACCTTGGCTCTGATCGGTCTTGGCCATCGTACATCATATTTGTCTTTGATCTCCATTAATATCCTGGATTGCAACGCATTGAGTGGAGTTTAAATGTCTGAACTTGAGCCTTTTCCCCACTTTTTGAGAGATTTCCTCTTTTTGACCTTCATTACGAGGTCACTTGTTATCTGACTTCTCTAAGTTCCCTGATAATCTCTTTTCATTCTGGTGTTCTTTTTCTACACGACCTTGAGGGTAGAGGGTCTCTTCCATCAATGTTGATGTACTTCTCCCCCTTCTTCAGGCAGTCATTGGCCATGGTTGGGGGGTTCTTTGTGAGAGATCTCTTAAACTCCTCACATCTAACTACTTGTACCAGGACAGATACAGCAGTGGTAATATAGAGGTCTGGAATATAGAGGTGTTCAGCATTGAAGCGGCTTATAAATTCTCTACGTGTTTTATTAGACCTATGTTTCATCTGCATGATAGAGGCCACTGTCTTTCTAATCTTTTTGCTACTAGCGAAGAATGTGAGAAACCTCTCTGTCAACTCATCAAAGTAACTGATTGACCCCTTTCGTATGGTTTCATACTAATCACGGGGCCTCCCATATGAGAGTTTGATGGAAATCCTTGCAAAGTATCTGATTGGGTGTATTCTGCATGCCAATGATATGTCTATATGTATTGAGATGGTTACTCGGATCGGCTGTGCCATCATACTTTTCATGCGGGCGTATTTGAAATTTTCAAGTAGAGAGAAGGTCTTGATTTCTTCTGTGAAAGGAGATTTGCGACCGTAAGTAGGTAGTGTCTGGGCATTCTATTTTAATCGCTTAGTTATACCTTGCTGAATCAGACGAGTTATCTCTTTTGAGGTCAGAGTTACAGTAGTTGGTTTTTCTATTTGATTTCCTTCATTTCTGGGAGTATTCATGTTTGCTAGATGAGGTCGCACTTCTATTGTTGGCATGGAGGGTACTGAGGGAGCTTGCTTCTGTAATAGACGATGCAACTCATCAACTTGAAGTTGCAGAAACTCTATCATGACATAAGGTCGCCCTTAGTTGCAATCAACTGTAAGGAAAATGCCTCGACCTACAGGGTCCATGGCAGGGATGACCTAAGGGTTATGGGCGCCTCAACTCTTGAGGGAATAGTACCATCGTGTTGGGGTTCTCATGGACCCAGGCCTAGGTGGTAGACTACGAGTATAATAGGCACTGACCATAGCTTTTTGTTAATTCCCACATACGGCGCCAATGACGAAGTCAAATTTGAGCGATTTGGGCAATTAGCCGATCTCCCCATGAGCATGTTAATCTGCAAAGAAAGCCTCAAGGGGGGACCTTAAAGCCTTTCTGATGTGGGAGTAAGCATCTAGATGAGAGAATAAAAATAAAATATAAAAAGTGAAAAATAAGAATAGCTTACTTTGGAGGATGTACTAACCTTTATTTATAGAAAACTAGGTGAAATATGACGAAATAGTAGTGTAATGGGCTTGTGATTGGGCCCCCGCTTTAGCTAACATAGGCCCATTAAGGAGGCTAAAGCCCAATTTTCCCTAGTCAAAATTTTTCTTTGTCACTTCTAAAGGCGGGAAAATAATTTCAAAATAACATTTGCTTATATGATACACACATACATATTGAGATTGACACTAGTCAAATATAACTGTGGTTTGAAAATTCTAAACCCATGTATTATATCCGTTACCATCTATCTATTTATATATTCTTAAATCAAGGGTAGTTGTGCCTATAGCCACCGTAATTTTCCCACCTTTTTTACGCGGTGTCTATAGATACAGCTACATTATGGTAACCTTCCTATTTTACCTCAGCTATCTTATTATCTTCTTAAATTAAATATCCGTTTTTTCTCTCTCCTGCATCTCTTACTTCAACTTTCCTTCTTTTTAATTGAGTCTTCTTCAATCATTCCTAAATTCTTTTTTTTTCCTTGCATTTTGATTCAATCTTTCCATCTGAGTTTCAATCTCTAACCCGAAATCAACCGGACATAATCATTTTTATTCATGTGATTATTCTGCAATTTTTTCTGAATGAGTCCATATGAAGATTCTTGAATTTTCATGTCTGTCTCGCATTTGTTATCAATTTCGATTTCGATTTCTTTCATAAGGTAAACTCTATCCCTAATTTCAACTTTATTATCTTGAATTCATAATATTTGATTGCCCCCCCCCCTTTTTTTGGTTTTTAAGAATGCCGATGATTTTGCAAATTTTAATTGCAGTATTAACTCTTTTCTTTTTTTTTTATTTTCACACTACTCTTCTTTTTTTTAAAAGTTTTTCTCTAGAATGTGAATATTCCACTTATGTGACTGAATGTGCAAGGATTTTTGTGTTTTAATATAAAATGTAAACTATTGTAATGGATCAGATTGATTAATTTGTTTGATTTTTGGGGTTCATTAGGTGTTTCTAGGTTCCATAATTTTATGTTGTATCTTGAATTTGCTAATTTCAGAGATTTAAGATTGAGAAAAGTCTTCTTCCTTTTTTTTTTTTTTTTTGTCCTTTCATGTTATGTTGGATTAATCATTGTTAGATAAGAGTTATTTTTCCCTATAAACCTCAACCTCCATTAATGTTACTAAAAACTCATATTCAATTTTTTTTTTTTTTTTGGTGTGCAATTGCAGTGACATTACAATTAATAGGAACAAAAATTATTGAAGAGAAAAACGGGATGCGCTTCCTGCTGACTGCTGAGCTCAAGTTGCTGCTTGAAGAGAAAAATTGAAATGAGTGTTCTGTGTTTGTATTTGCAAATAGAGGACTTCGCAAATTTCTTTTCTGTCATCTCTTTTTTTAAAACAATATGTATTCGTTTGTAAGTATGTGAAAGGATCTATTCGGTTTCATTTATACTGCATGTTACAATTGAAATGATATTTAATTTCTGGTCAATATACAATTAGAAACTTATCATCATCACATTGTTATCATTTAATTTAATATGAGATTGTTACTTCTTAAATGATATTTAATTTTACATTGTTTCTTTTTATTTTATTACTACGTAACTAATGAATTAATGTATTTTATAGAATCTACCTCTTAATAATTAAACTCCACAATTAATAATTTTGAAATTTTATTACTGAGCAACTGATTCACTAATATATTACAATGGGATTTTCTTCTGACATGTCTATGCTTTCATAGAGTAATATCCTTTATTTCTTTTGTAAACTTGCTGATGAATTTTCAGTTGTGAAAATATTAATTCATGGTTATAGAACTTTTCCATTGAAGCATACGTACAGACGGATTATTCCGATCTAATTTAAATTGTTGTTTGAATAGTTTTGAACATTATTCTTCTTGTGCATTGCACGGATGCTATACCAGTTTTATTAATATTAGTAAAAAGGGTAGATTGGCAGTCGTGTGAAGAAATATAGTGGAAACCGTTACTAATTTTAAGCTGTACACAAAATCTATATATATGTGTGTGTATATATATGTATATATATACATATATATAAAAGGAAATTAGCCTACGGTACCTTTGTATCGCATTTTTTGGGCAAAAAATGTTAGTAACGTCTTTTTCAACATTTTGTTTCTTCTTGCGGTAACTCGTGTGTTATTCTGAATTTTTCACTTTTTAAAATTTTTTTATTCTCTTTTGCATTATCCATCCAATTTTTTGAAATATGATTCAATATTCAAAAAAATAACTAATAGATATTTATCATCATTTAATTGTTTAAATTGTGGATGAATTTGATTATGCAATGATGGATAAGTGTCTATATGATTAAAATATTTGTAGTTTATAATTTTTTTAGCGAAAAATTTGTAGTTCATTTTTCATGAATTGTCTTAATCAAATTGAATATTTAATTTATTAAACATATATATATCGTTAGTTTAAGTTAATTAAAAATTATAATTTTGATTTTCTCTTAATTTTTCCACTATAAATACGAATAATTACGACTACTTTTACTCTAAAAAAATATATGACTATTTTTATGTGTCATTAATTTATATACTCTTCATGCTATCTGATTGTATTTATTTTTAAAATACGTGACACTGTCCAATTAACAACTATTTCATACAATATCATTTATCTAAATTAGTGTTATTTATCTAAATTAGTGTCAAAGAATAAAATGATATTTATTTGCGTTAATAATAGCGATATAGTTAAATTTTATTGTAAATTATAGTTACCTTAACATGATAAGAACAAAACTATATTATTGTTTGGTTGATATTAAAAATTAATTATTTCCTTATTAAGTAACGTAACTTTATAAAATTTCAGAATATAAAAATAAAAAAAAAACTTATAAAATTTCATATTATTTATTTTTCAAAAAATAATTTGAAATATGCACGGATGAAAATCTAATAGACATTAAAAACAAGGAAAAATTTAAGTCTCTGGTTCAAGTTTAACATGGACAAATCCTCTCCATTCTCTCCTCACCTAAAATAAGATGATAAAATGAATTCTTTATACGGAATTTGTTTGATAAAAAATATATTTTCTTGTTGACTGGATTATTGATAATTATATTCTATAAAAAAAATTGAAGTATTTGATCGAAAGTGGAATTCATATGAGAAAGCATGAATTACCGGAAAACAATCAACCTCCACTCTTATAAGAAAACATTTCCTTGTTTTTAAAGAAACTAGTAGCACCCGTGCAATGCACGAAAAGTTGCAAAAAACAATATAGAAGACTGAATATGACTTCAATAACAATATTCACTCACAAATTTTGAAGCACATGTCTTATTTCCCTAGTACATGTACTTAATTATGATATCTAAAAATTTAACTTATATTGCTAGTCAATAACCAAGTATGAAATATGTCGTCCTAAGGGGTAATATGTACATAACTATAACACCAAACTTTTGTTGATCTTTGAATAACTATCATTCAAAGTTTTGTTGCATAATATAACCACATTTACTACTAATATACGACATTTATAATAATACAGAGTTGTTGGGGTCTATCAATGACGTATAGAAGTTTTTTCCAAGTACACAAAACAACAAATTGTTCCCCGTTGCCAACACTCATGTGAGCTTATGACAACTTGGTTTGTTTCCAAACCCGTAATTAAGGGTTTGACTCTCCACCCCTACAATCCCACTGTAATTTCCACCAAAAAAAAAAAAGAAAAAAAAAAGAGGGAGTTGTACCCCTGTTATATTTTGAAACATATAGAAGCAACGCTGTTCATTGTATTCAAATGCGCATCATAAAGCAAATACTCTTTTCTTTGTTTCATGATGATATATATGTGAAAAAGTCTTAACGCTATACATATATAAAAGCATCCATATATTAAGCAGTTATACCTAAAATTATCTTTCCTAAAATTATGGCAAAACTGAAATGACAATAAAGAAACATATACAATTTGAAACCGGAATGAACTTCTCATAAAATTAGCTTAGTTGAAATTATAAAAGCAAATGTTGACAACTAAACCGTCTCTATTGTAATCTAGTTGTTATCAAACATATGGTCAGGCTTATAAACAGTGACTTTGTCCATTTCTTCTAGCTTTGTATTTGAGTTTAGAACCATGTAATCAATCATCATGCTATACTAAAAAAGTAGCAACTTACCTTACCCCAAACCTAGGGATGATTATTTGACACGTTCACCAGAAATTGTGGCCGTTTGAAATAGTCGACCCCGCCCCAATTAATCTGATTTGTGGGGGGAGAGTATCGGGTATACAATGTTGCCCCAGAGCCGGTCCAGGGCAAAAATGATCCATCAAAATTAATTAATAAATATGAATTACTAATGAGTAATGATTAAACAAACTTATATATTTTTATTTTATTTATTATTACTAATTTTTCATTTAAACTTTAGTTAGCAATATTATCATAATTTACCTTCTTTAAATACTTATTTTTTGTATTAGACACAATAATTGGTAGTGCATTCGGCCAATGCAAAATATGAATGTATTTCACATTTATCGATTGTATAGAATAAGACAATTTATAATATGTTTGGCCACTTGTTTGTGGTAAGATTAATGCAAGTTAAAAGCTTCACATAATAATGAATTATTCTAGCCATTCTTTCGTGAACTTGAAAATAGTAATATCAAATGTGCAATTTGCCTGAAAAAATTAACTTATAAGCAACAGCAGTAATATCTAGGCATGCTTAAGTCCGAAAAGGAAGTTCAAGGCTGATTTCAAGTATGTGAATTAGCTTTATTCAAAGAGTAAAAAGGATTGTAATATATAATTAAACATTTAACAATACAGAATGATTAATATCTATTAGAACATAGGAACATAATAGCCCAATAAAAATTTCACATAAAATGAATTAAAGTAGATCGGATGGTTAAAGCCAGCCAAAGATAATAAACTCATAAGAAAATCCAATCCACGTAATTAACAAATTACATACTTTCATGTAAAGAATTTCAGCAAGATTTATCTCACGAACAAATTCAATAAAAATATTCATTTTATCAAACCTCTAGTGTCATATGTCATATAATGCAATAGTTGCCTAATTGGAAAAGAACCAAATCCGAATTATATACATTAAGAATACATCTGTCCTCAGTGTAGGAGATAAGGAAGTAGAGATAATTGTGGGAGATTTTTGTAATCAAACTACAATTAGCGTAATTATGGAAACAAAACCAAGGGAAAAGAATAAAAAAAGGAAAAAACAGTGTACCACAGTTATGTGTTGCCTATAGGCACAGCAGAAAAATGGCGGAAAAAAAACGGTGCCTATAGATACAGCTATTTTTGTTTTAAGGATACTAGTGAAATACCCGTACGATGCACGGATAGAAAAATATGCAAAATATAACCATTGCAAAATTAAAGTACAAATGAGCAATGTTTGTACATCGGTCAAAAATACGAAAGCAATAGATGTAATGCTAAACATGATTTTAATAACAATATTCAATAATAAATTCTAAATTACATAATATTTCCTTGTAACCGTAAAAGCATATTGACATGGTATCTAAAAGTTAAAATTATATTAAATAATTAAACATATGCCAAATTAAATAAAAAATATTTTGACTACTAGAACAATTGAAAAAAAAATCATCTTGCTCAACCATTTTACAAATTCGCGCACTTTTGGCTGACAATTTGTGTCAGAAGAATCATCATTATTACTTATTTGTTCAAAAAAGTTTAACTTGATAATGAAAGTCTAAAATAAAATTATACAATTTGTGACCTCGCTTAACGGTATCCTCAAACATGAAGTCGAGCCAGCATTGAATAAATTTTCTATTGAATTGATATGTGCAGTATTTTCCAAACTAATATGTGTGTTTGCTAATTAAAATAAAATTTTCAACACCCATTAAAAATCATTTTTGATTTAGTCAACTTTTTAATTGAAATTAAATGGGCTTTATAAAATGAAAAAAAAAAAAACAAACAAAGATGTAGATATTCACACCAAAGATCACCACCAAAAAAAAATTATCAATTAAGCACATTTTTAATTTATATTATAGAAAAAGTGAGATAACATTTTCAGTAATCCAAAGACATGCGTTAGAATCTCAGCAGAAAACTTTTTAAGTTTTGCGATTAGAACCAAATATATACATGTTTGCAATTACCATGGGAAGAGAGATAGGAAAAAAATTGTCCCTACAAAAACGACGGTATGAGGTGGCAAATCTTTTGCAATAATTGGAGATTGGGAAGGCGGTAAGCATGGAGAAATTTTGGAATACGATTTTCTAAAATTCGAAAGGCGGTAAACGTGGATAAAATTTGGAAAATGAGCAAAGGCTGATGTCACATTTGTCTTATATAAGAAAACTGAAAATTAAGAAAATGGCAAAAACCGCATAAGGCAAAACATTATTATAAAGACGAGTAGAGAGGGAAAAAAAACACAAAATGACATCAAGAATGCTCTGAAAATTAAAGTTATGAATTGTAAAAAGAAAGCGTCGACAAAAAGGGAAGATTCTAGAATCTGGTCAAAAATAACAAATTGAAAATAACTAAAACAAAAATGAAGTTAAAAAAAAAAAAAGTTTGGGCGGCAAAACTTCCTTTGATTTAGAGTAATATAGATATAGGTATAGATAGATTGTGGTCATGTGACCAAAAGATGGAAAATGTTTTCATGGAAAAATATGTAAATCGGACACTATAAAATTTTGAATTTAGGTGAAAAAAATCATTTATCATGGAAAATTTTTGACAATCAAAAACATGATACGTGTAACGTTACATGGTTAATAGGCAATGTCCAAGTGTAACAACATAATTTTTTTTTTCAGATTTTAAATGTAAATATAAATTTCACATATGGTTTCCAACCTTTGCATTTTGTGTTAGTTGGGTTTTAATTCTTTTTTCAATGTTGTGGGTCTCCAACCTTTTATGAATTGACACATAAGTCCATAATCCCAAAAAATGATAATTATGCCCTTAATTCTTTTTAAAAAAAATAAATTTTGTAGAAATAATAATGAAGAAAAAAATTCTTGTGTACCCTATTTATCTAGCTACCTATCCAACGCCCCTCCAACTCGATTGGAAATGACAAATTCAACTGGCAAAATTTTTTGGCAGGGTGGGGAAGAGAAACCTCATTTTTCTACCATTTCTAGTAGCGATGTTGGAGCCGACAGCAAAATGCAGGTATCTCTTTTACTAATAGAAATTGTCATTTCCGTTCGGATTGGGGGTGGTGTGAGTAACTAGATAGGTATGGTAGGATCTTTTTTTTTAATACTTTTTTAAATACTTTTTATTTTTATTTAAATAGTAAGGGGTATAAAAGTCATTTTTATGGAACCATGGACCCTATACGCCAATTTTTGGAAGGTTGGGAATCTAAGGCGTTGAAAAAAAGTAGGGATCCAACTGATACAAAGTGTAAATATTGAGACCATATATGAATTTACTCATAGATGATCATCATGTTTATGTGATATTAACTTACAAGTTCACATAAATACATCATATGTCTCCACATTTTATTTGACTTATCATTTAATGATATTGCACTAGCATATAAGATGGTGACCATTACCGGTGGTGATAAATAGCGTTATATATATATATATATATAAAATAAGAATATGGTGTCTGGCATATTTTTCCCTCTAATTGACTGGCGTTGTAAGATTAGTCGTGAAGTTATTGCTGACGTCACTTAATGATCCTTTTTCCATTTTTTATAACGTATTCCTGCTCATTGATGAAGGACTTTTTGCCGTAATTTCTTTCCTTTTCCTTTGTCATCTTGTATGCCTCTCCAAATTTGTGGGCGGACTGAGTAGATGTTTACAGGTTTTTTGCTTGATTCTTTTTTATCTTCTACTATCTCAAGTGAACAAAGATGGAATTCGGCTGGGTTCAGAATTATATTTTCAGTATGATTTCTTTCTAGGTATAATCTTTTTCTGATTTGAAATTTTAGAGTTATTTGTTCTTGTTTGTATATATAAGTAATTTACGTGTATTGAGGTAGCTTACGTTTCAAATCTTTTAGCAATTGTGTTCTAAGCTTTGAACCAATCCTCTCTGTAGTTCGAAATTCCAGTTCTTTTTTTTTTCCTCTTTTTTCCCCCCATCTCCTTTACGTAGCTAGAAAGGAAATGACAGAAATACACTTAGGCCTGGGCGTCGGGTCGGGCAGTTCAGTTTTGGCCCAGACCCGAGCCCTACCCGACTACATGTCAGTTTGCTAAATTGCAAACTGAGAACCGGCCTGACGGGCTAGTCAACCCAACCCAAACCGACCCGTTGTGGGTTGTTTGGGCCCTGTCAGGTCGGGTTTCTGGTTGAAATATATTTGTACAAACTTAATATTTGGAATATAATTCAGCCCATTTGTTAGGCCCATTTTAAGGCCTCATTTTAAGGCTTAGGGTTCAAGCACAACACACAAACACAAATAAAGAGAGAGATGTGAGGCCGCTCCGGACAGAAACAAGGGAGCATCAACTGCAGCGGCAGACAAGCAAGCTCAGCAGCAGTGGCAGCGGCAGATAGAAACAAGGGAGCAGCGGCGAGCGGTGGTCTGGCGGAAGGGAAAAGGGAGCGGCGGAGGTGCGTGGTCGGCAGAAGGGAGAAGAAAGGAGGCGCAGCCAATAATTTAGGGTTTCATAGGGAGATTTTGTTATTTTGATTTTGACTTGAAATTTGATATTTTGAATCTTTGATATTGTGTTTCAAATTAGGATACTAAATTGTATGAGGAAAGGAAGATTGTAGAGTGGTTTACTAGTTTCAATAAGGCACTATGGCTGTACTCTGAGACTCTGACTGTTTGATTCTGAATTGTGTGTAAGGAAAGGAAGATTGAAGTGGTTTACTGGTTGCAATATTAAGGCTGGACTCTCCGTTTCCAAGAAAAAAATTTTAAAAAATACAAAAATTTGGTTTTACCGGTTTAACTGAACCGGGTATGTCTGGTTCGGTTTTAACAGGTTGAACCGGTTTTGGCTACTAAACCCGCAGATCGAACCGGACCAACTCAGTTCAGCCACTTACAACCCGAAAACCGAAAGATCGTGAAGGCCAAAAACCGAATCGAGCCGGTCTAAACATGTTCTGTTCGGTTCGGTTTATAGGTTTCAGCGCCCACTACATTGTTTCGTAATTTTTTCCCCTCCTCAAAAGAAATGACAGAGATACATTGTTTCGTATTTTTTTCCCCTGTCACCTAGTTGGAAAGGAAATGATATAGATGCACTGTTTCGTAGTTTTTTTTTTCCCTCTTTTACATAGTTCTAGGTTTAATCACTGGGTTCTTCCGATCTTCTTTATTCAATTTTTATTTTTTACGTTGAATTACAGTGCTGTTTTTTCTTATGAAAGAAACTGCACTGAACTTTGAAAATTTATTATTTACATTTACCATGGAATTTTTGGCTGAAGGTTTTGGGGTTGGCTATATGTGAAATTTCGTATTTTGTCATTCCAATATATATAATAAAAGCTATGGTCTTTTGTGTACATAGTGTCGCGCAGTTCATCCATTCCTTGGTTATGAGGTGTTAGAAAATATTTTAACATTCTATATGTTGATGGTGGGATATGTATTTTGGTAATCATATGGTACACGCTATTTATTATCATCATATAAAAATTGGTAAGGTTTCAACAAAGAAATCTATGCCATTCTTAATTCTACAATTTTTTTTTGTTAGTTCTCTTAATTAAGTCCATTTTGGATATAGTAATATATCTTTTTTATTAAACTTGATTTGTCATGTATGGAATTATGTCCATCTGAGAATTGTCATTGGTATTTTGTTCTTCTATAATGTTTATCTTCTCAACTAATAGATCACTGATGTTGATTTGTATTTATCCATGACAAATGGCAAAGAACTTTTATAGCCTCCCCTAATCTTAATTCATCGAAGCAGGGACAAACTCATGGATATTTAATCAATGCTTAATGTTTATCTGCTATTTCAATCATGCATTTTGCACTCTGCCTTACATTGTATGTCTTAGTAGGAAATCATTCATCATGCAAAGCTAGGTCTGCCTTTATTTCCTTTGAGCTTGGTTTTCGTGTTTCTGGTTGTTAGTTGAATTTGGGAAGTGGTGGTGATTGTGATTTCATGGGGTTTAATTCTTGCGTAGTTTACAGAGATGTGCAAAGATTTGCAAATTAATAAGGGAGAGGAATGTTTTCATAGGAAGGAGAGGAACTGATCATCAGTCACATGAAGCCGTTGGCAACAACATTCTAATAAGTACTATCTCGGATTAAGTGGTATTTTAGATATATTGTAAATTGTAAATAAATGAGTGCTACGCAGGTGCTCATTTCGGATTAGGTTAAAGTAGGCTGCTGATTGGTCATTCACATTGTTCAATTTAGGATTTGGATAAGCTATGATGTATTTTGACCTTATCTATGTGAGCTCATCACTTTGACTCTTCACCCTCGACTCCAAAGAGAGATGAGTGTGCTTTTTAAGATTTCGGGATCACGTTTGTTGAAGGCTAAATAAGTGAGCACACGGTATCTGCACTGGAAAAAAAAAAAAAAAAAGGTGCTTGCGTGTATATGTTGTTTATGATACACTTTGAGATGTAACAGATGCATGAAAAATTCAAAGAGTTTGTCGTAGATGTTCATAGCCCACATTATTCTTATATTTATAAGTTCGAAAGACAAATATATCAAATGAATTCTATTTACATTGGATTTCAATGTATGACACATTAATTCTTACTGTCGGTTTAATTTCATTCTTTCTGCAATATAAATAATATTCTAATTAAATTCGGCTCGGTTTGTATAATATTAGAAAGGAAATTGTATTTATAATTACTTGCTCTGAATTGTAAAATAAAATAATATGGAACATAATAAAAAAGCAAAAAAGGATGAAACTGAAATTTTAAATTATGTGACAACTATATTTATGTTTTGTGATAATTGGTTTAATGCACTTAATAATTCATTTATTTAGATGGAGCTCGAGTCCGAAAGTCTCTTATTTATTTACAAAACCAACTTATCTATCTCTTACCTGTATTTCCAAAACTTATTGAACAATATGACGCTATGCTAAGATGTCAAAATGGGAATCATATCTTCTCTTACTGTTCATGTAAGTAAATACGTTGGCAACTATTTTTTCAAGTTCTCATAGGTTAATAACTATTTTTATGATATTATAGTAGTTTAAAATTAATGCAGAAGGAACTTTTGTAATGGTTTGGATTGGGGCAATTGGCGCAAAAGGTCCCTACCTTTCAAGTTTTTTGTGCAAATCATCCTTACCTTTCATTTTTTGACAATTTCATCCTCACCTTTGCATTTTTTGGTAGAAATCATCCTTGCCCTTTAAATCCCTCCGTTCGTTAACTCTATTTTGAATATTATATATATAATTATATTATATAAAGCCTAAATTAATGCATTAATTATTATTTTTTGTATTTTCAAAAAATTAATGTACTCAAATCTTAATACGTCAATAAAATATTAGATAAGATTAAAAAAGAAAAGTGAGTTTTATTTTATTTGTTTTACATGGTTCAAAACTGAGTACTAAACAGTTGCATAGTTAAAAAGTATAATAAGCAAAATAATTAACAATGATACCTGCTAAATAAAATAAAATATAATTTGATTCTCTAATAATATTCTTGAATATCATATATATATGTATATTCTCTTCAACAGTCCAAACTATCGGAAGAAGTGAAGAGAATATATATATATATATGATATTCAAGAAGATTATCAGAGAATCAAATTATATTTTGTTTTATTTAGGCGGTATCGTTGTTAATTATTTTGTTTATTATACTTTTTTAACTATGCATCCGTTTAGTACTCAGTTTTGAACCCTGTAAAACAAATAAAATTCATTTCTCTTCTTTAATCTTATCTAATATTTAATTTAATCTAATATTTGATTGACGTATTAAGATTTGAATGCATTGATTTTTTAAAAATACAAAAAATAATAATTAGTGTATAAATTTAGGCTCTATATAATATAATTATATATATAATATTCAAAATAGAGTTAACAAACGGAGGGATTTAACGGTAGAGATGATTTCTACCAAAAAATGCAAAGGTGAGGATGAAATTGGCAAAAAAATGAAAGGTATTGACGATTTGCACAAAGGACTTGAAAGGTAGGGACCTTTTGCGCCAATTACCCGTTTGGATTGCATACACACCCCACCCCAAGTACTCCTACTTTACTTGAATTGCGATGTGCGCTGACAATAAATTCCAACTGCATGCTAGAATTTACCGTCAAGGCTCGTGAACATTCTAATTATTCTAGGAAAATTTTGACAGCATCTCCCCTAATTTGATAACAAAACCAACATGTTCAAATTCCCAACACCAACACATCAACGCCTCTCAATCTAATAATTTCTCCTTATAATTAATACCACCTCACAACTAAAGAAATATACTAAATCGAATATAATTCACACAAATTCTCACTATATGCTAATGGCCTTATCCATGTCAACTTTATAAATCATGCTATTAACAAATCCTATAGCAAATCAATTCCTTTAGGTGGTCGCTTAATTCTCGAAATAGCAGGCTCAACTACGATGTGTTGCCCAAACTCCAATTGCTACCTGAAAAGAAAATCATTTATGAAAACATGTGAGCTATTTAAGCCCAGTGAGTAGAGTCTTGTAAGTAAACGTGCTTTGGAAAGTCGAAATATAACTTTTGCAAAGTCACGAATAAAATGTTCAAGTCAATTCTGGACTTTCATAATTTGAAATATAATTTTATATAACGTCAACATTGATAGAATAATTACATGTTAGAAAACATCATAAACATCCTTTCATCTAATAATCATCGTAAAATTCACCCCAAAGAGTATCCATAATATCATGTCATCATGTAACCATATTCATTTTACGTTATACACGCGTAGACATCAGATTGAGTATTATGTACAATATAACCCCTTCGCCCTTAGGCGGCACAACAGCCAGCTTGAGCCATAGGCCCTTTCGCCTGGGCGGCAATTATTTTGTCAGCTTGAGCCATTGGCCCCTTCACTTGTAGGCGGTATATTTATAACATATTATACAACTTGGGGGAACTTTTTAAATCATTCATCATTTAAATTTCTAATAAATCATATCCTTAAAAATCCTTAACATTACATTCGTCAAATTTCATAAACTTTTCAAATGAAAGAATAAGTTTCCAAAGCAATCTTTAAAGGCACTTTATCATGAGATTTCATATCACCATATGACGTCAAAACACAATAAATTTCATTTTAAGAAAATAGGGAAAGTTCCATTCACCAGCTACATGGCAAGGTGGCTCTTTTCGTGTTTCATTTCCTTTCAATCTTATTCATTTCCTGTGATATTATATAAAAATTATATTTAACATCTAATTCCTTTCTTTTTCACAATTCCCGCATATAACTCAATTCTTTTACTATTTCTTCATTTACTGAGTAATATCCATTTTAAATTTATGAAATCATCTTTATCACTATATACTAAATTAGAAAGCTCAATAATTACCAAAGATTATACTATCATAATGACCCACTAGTTCTTCATTTCCACACTCAACTTAACTCTTCCGTCAAACGTGTGTGCCAGTTATGAAATCAAGACTTAATTCAATTCTTCAAAAAAGGATTATTAAGTTTTCATATTTGGGAAATACACATTTAAAGCCATTTTAAAAATCAGAAACGATGTCTCGAATGTTTATGAAATTTTCCTCGAAGGTAGAAAACTCATATAAGTTCATCATATATGAAATTGAGCTCATCAAGAAAACTACGTTGGGAATACCAAAATAAATTTTCACCTCCCAAAAATCTGTTCTCAGGTGCACACTGATTATCTTCACAAAACATGTCATAAAAATTCCTATTGGTCTCCAAACGGTGTCATTCAAATTTCAGATGATAGATAACGCATAGAAAATCATTTTCCAATTTGTATCTTACTAAAATTCAACATATACTATCAGTTATGACGTTCTAAATTTTATGGGCAGAAACTACATACGTAACAATTTCTATTCCTAAAGCCCTTTTATTAAAATCATACATACATACTTGGCTTCCTAGAATTCAATATGAACCTCTTATGCTTCCCTTAAATCCATATTTACATACTTGGTTCCATAATATCAACATTCTCTTCATAGCATTCCATTTTAGATTCAATTTCACTATTTCATATCAATTAATCCATGAATATCAAAATTATAACTCAACACCCAATTTCATGAGAATCTTCATTTTAAAGTCCCAAATAATACTTCCTTCAAAATTTCCAGCTTTAATTTTCCTTCTAAAGCTATGATTTCATGTACTAAACTTATATAATTCTCTTCTAGCCTTCATATACTTCCAATTTCATGTCTAAGAAAAATTTCACACAATTTAAACCTATAGAAAACTAAATCATAATCAACTACTCAATTCTATAAAAATTTTCTTAACCCTAGAAGAAAGTTAACCCTTAAAATTTATATGAATTCAAGGGTTGAAAGTGAGCAGTACTTACATGTGATGATTGTTCCTTGTTCTCCTTCTTCAATTTGTCCAATTTCCACCTTCAATTTCTCCATTTTTTTCCTCTTGCTCTCCCCCCCCCCCCCAATTCCAAGACAAATATTTTGTATCCAATTATTCATATTTTCCCATGTAAATCTTCAACTTTATGACTTATTTTATTTAAGTCCCTAATTTCCATGCATGTCTATATAAATCCTTAACTTCCAAGCAAACTTTATTTGGTCCTTAATTTATTTAATCACTTATAAGATAACCCCAATTATTCAAAATAACATTTTCTTATCCAAACTCAACTTTGACTTGACCATTTAACACTTAACTTTGATTTGTAAAAATTGAACTTTAAAAATAGAAAAGTGGGTCCTTACAATAATGTTCGATATTTTCAAATAAATATTAAATTGGTTAATTTAGCAATTCATAGTGTTGCCAATTTGTACTTTTCTTAATTTTTCATTTTTAGTATATGTTTGATGGATATTGACTACTTCAATTTGTATATGTTACCGTTGAATTTTTTTATTACTGTTATTATTCTCGTGCAACGCACGAATGATAATTATAGTTTCATATAATGAAAGTGAAAAAAGAAAATGCCAACGATTAATTTTAATCTTTCATTACCTTTTTTTTTTTTTTTAAATACAAAGGGGAGATAGAGGATGCATGAAAGGGGCATATGTGGATCAAACCGGGAACTCCCTCTCGGAACATGAGTATTCAAATTCAACCATTATGGCAGTTGTTTGAACCACTAATCTTTCATTACTTAAGACATCACTAACAGTGATTTTCTATGCAAATACTCTTTTAGTGTGTGTGTTTTTAAAGGGACTATATATTTTTTAATTCTTTTTATTTGCTATAGTTTCAATTTATTAATTTTATTATTGTTTTTAATACAATTTTAATATGATTAGGAGAATTTTGGGGAACATTTGCGTAAATTCAAACCTAAGACCATCTCCTCATAAGTTGTGCTACTTACCACCTTGACTATCACCCTTGCTTTATTTGTTTTACGTTCTTCTAATTCTAAGTTCTAACACACCTCTTGGACAACTTATGTCAAACAACGGAATTTTGAAAAGAAAAATCAAATGAACACAACGAATAAAAGTATTGCATTGCTGTGGAAAAAAACGTGATATCTTAATCGAATGATGCTTTTTATTTTATCTTGATATCACTTTCTTATTGGACACTGAATAGATGAATGTTTTCTCGTGTTTATGAATATATATCTACCAACCCCCAACGTAAGTGTCAATAAAATTAGATATTGTTCTCCAATTTAAACAAATAGCATTAGACTCTAATAAAGGATATATATAATTGTTACAAAAAATGAAAAATAGCAGGACTATGGCTGTTGAAAATACTTGCCTCCGACCTAATACAATTCCAATAGATAAGGAACCAAATTTCTAATTTAAGCGAAAGATAAGCAGCTTACTTGTATATATACTCTTTCTTTTTTCTTTTTCATTTTTTTCCCTTTTGAAGGGTTATAATAATTTTTCAAACTTAACACTACATTTTCTTAGGTTGGCTACAAAGTAATTTGCACCAAAAAACAGTCTTAATGAACTAATGGAATGATTATAAAGAAGTCAAAGAAGGCTCAAACAGGAGAATAAAACAAGGAGTCATTCTCTTATTTTTAACAACATCAAGAGGGGGGAAAAAGGGATCCCATGTGACCCTTTTCACCTTTGTATTTTCAATTCAAACTTTGACAAAACCCACAAACCAAACTTAAACAGCAAAAGCATCCGGTGTCCAGTAGAGTCTGGAATAAAATTCTTGAGCTGTGTTATATGAATAAAAGTCTATACAAAAATTCTAACAAAACTAACACATAATACAATTCTATTTTTTAACACATTACATTATTTTTATATCAACACTAATCACACATGATACATGTCTATTTTATCTAATTTTTTGTCCCTTATTTTATCCAACTAGAATTATTTAAAATTCTTCTGCCCCTATTGACAAAACTAAGAAGTACCCTATCTTCAATATTTCTAAAAGGGTAATTGGCGCAAAAGGTCCCTACCTTTAAAGTCTTTTGTGTAAATCGTCCCTACCTTTTATTTTTTTGTAATTTCATCCTCACTTTTGTATTTTTTGGTAGAAATCATCCCTGCCGTTATCCCTCCGTTTGTTAACTCTATTTTGAATATTATATATATAATTATATTATATAAAGCCTAAATTAATGCACTAATTATTATTTTTTGTATTTTTAAAAAATTAATGCACTCAAATCTTAATATGTCAATAAAATATTAGATTAGATTAAAGAAGAGAAATGAATTTTATTTTATTTGCTTTACAAGGTTCAAACTGAGTACTAAATGGATGCATAGTTAAAAAAGTATAATATACAAAATAATTAACAATGATGCTGCCTAAATAAAATAAAATATAATTTGATTTTCTGATAATTTTCTTGAATATCATATATATGTATATTATCTTCATTTCTTCCAATAGTTCATACTGTTGAAGAGAATATACATATATATATGATATTCAAGAATATTATTAGAGAATCGAATTATATTTTATTTTATTTAGGCGGCATCGTTGTTAATTATTTTGCTTATTATACTTTTTAACTATGCATCTATTTAGTACTCAATTTTGAACCATGTAAAATAAATAAAATAAAACACACTTCTCTTCTTTAATCTTATATAATATTTTATTAACGTATTAAGATTTAAGTGTATTAATTTTTTGAAAATACAAAAAATAATAATTAATGCGTTAATTTAGGCTTTATATAATATAATTATATCTATAATATTCAAAATAGAGTTAACAAACGGAAGGATTTAACGGTAGGGATGATTTCTACCAAAAAATATAAATGTGAGGATGAAATTACTAAAAAATGAAAGGTCGGAATGATTTGCACAAAAGCTTGAAAGGTAGGGACCTTTTGCGCCAATTACCCTTTCTAAAATATCAAAACTTTTTTCTAAAGCCTGTATGGGTAAGAAGTATGAAGAAATTGATTATACTTCATTATCTTTTAATTGTGCGTTATATCATGATATTTTTTACATATTTTTCCACTTTCTTTTCTTTTTCTTATATATACACACACAGATATATATATATATTATATATATTTTAAGTGCGTACAAGATTACTCCTTTTTTTTTTAACCTCTTCCGATCTGTTAGATCATATCTTAACTATCTTTTGATTGTGATTAGGTCAAGATTACTTATACTTTCTTCTTTGAAATAAGGTAACAAAAATATCTCAATTTATTTCAACTTTGTTTCATTCGGGGAGAAAGCGATGTTCTTTATCTTTTATCCTTTTCATGTAAAAAAGTCAATATTTAAACCATATTTTCCTTCGTCAAATCAAAATTTAATCACATTTCTTTTAACTCTCTTTCCTTAATAGGAACACGAAGAAATTGATATATTTCTTCAACTTCTGAATTAGTATCAATGATCTCTCAACATTAACATGTGATTACTAGTTGACTACTTAACGACACTTCGATGTTTCTATGGATATTGGAAAAGAATTGTCTATACCAATTACCATATAATATAATCAAAAGTTTGAAAATTCTAAAAAATAATAATAATAATGATAAATCAAAACATCAATCATTTTAACATTTCTAAAGGTTTTCTCATTTGAAAACCTTGATATCTGTACTGTAAGTTTATTTTCTAACTCTTTAAAATAGTTTGTTTATGCTTTTCCTCATCTCTAAATTTTTGAAATATTTGACTGTTATTTTTAATACTAAATTGTTTAATTTAATGAAATGAAATGAACCCAAACCTCTCTAAATTAATCGGAGTTGTTTTGTTCAGGATGCGAACTGTTTTCTCATCCCTATTCTCGAAGGGAAAATTTTCAAATACCCTACGAGTATTGAAAACTCATACTATTGACTTATGAGAATTTTTACACTAGTAATAGTTAAAAAAAGTGAAGTAAGAGTGCCGACTTCAGTATTTATGTAGTACCAGAACTATCTTCATCCTCAAGGGCAGACTCAAAACTCCAAGTAGACTTTTTTTTTGGTCACTTTTCAGCAAGGTTTAAAAAATTTTAGGCATAAAAAAGTATTGAAATCGAGCATTGAAATTTGAGTATAGACACACCTAACTTCACCTATATGTGATAAAATGCAATCATTATATGATAAAATATAAATGTGAAAAAGCATAGAATTCAAACTTTAAATATTAGTGAGGCCCAACGACGTGTGCCCAGCCAAGTTTTTTATAACATTGCTTTTTTAAGAGAGAAAAAAAAGGGAAAAATAGATTTTTTTATAGAGTCTATTAGACATTATTTTATAGAATGTAATGAATTATATGTTAAAATCTCATTAGATATAGTGAAAACTTATCTTCTAATGTATCTAATAAAATTCTATTACATAATTCATTAAACACTACATATAATGTCCAATGTACTGCATAAAATATGCGGGAAAATTGTCATGAAGGCTGTTAAAGGTCAACCTCCTATCTTACTGGCACCCACCAAAACATATTTCCGATTATCTAATCCAACGGCTCATTACGACCTTTTGACTTTCTGTACCCAACCCCCCTCTCTACTGTCATCATCTACCACCGGTTCACCGCTTAACGGTCCCACTCATTTGACAAAAATTAAAGTTAGTCAATGCCCTCTCTCACTCTCTTTCCCCCACGTTTCACGTTATCGTTGGTCAGCACCATCTGATGGCAGGCAGGCCAGAAACGACATCGCATCGAAAGAAGAGAAACTTTTTTAAAAAATTAAAAATTAAAAAGAAAAAGTGAAAGGGCATCATCAGTTTGACTCTCTCCAGACAAAATAACAATACAATATTCTCCCTCTGCACTCTTTCACCTATTTTTATCAGACTTTCCCTACTCTCAACTTCTACTTTTTTCTCGATTCTCTCTGTGTTTCTTCGCTTCCTCTTGAGTCTCGAAGTTAAGATTTCAAATTTTCTGTTGTAATACAGTTTTGTTCGTTGAATGGTTTTGTAAAGAAGATGGCTGTGGAGTTGATGCCGGGATATAACAGAAGTTCCACAGGACTGACGGCCAAGATGGAAGAACACGCCGCGCAAGAGGCGGCGACAGCTGGTTTGCAAAGCGTAGAGAAGCTTATCAGATTGATTTCTCAATCACAAACCCAGAAAAGTTTTCATGAATCGCCTTCGAAATCGGTCGATTCAATCGCCAATAAGGATTACCGAGTGGTGGCTGATGTTGCGGTGAACAAATTTAAAAAGTTCATTTCGTTGCTCGACCACAACCGGACTGGCCACGCCCGATTCCGGCGAGGCCCGGTCGCGAGTTCAAATAATAATCAGCAGAAAGTTGAGAAGGTGTCTGATTGTGAATCGATTGGGGTTCTGCAGAATCAGCCCACAATGCCCCAAAATATTTCAGAAGTGAAGGAGAAAAATAGTCTCAACGGAAAAATCTATTGTCCAACGCCGATTCAGAGACTCCCTCCGCTGCCACACCACCATCAGTTGGCTAGAAATGGGTCGATAGAGAGGAAGGAATCGTCAGCGACTATTAATTTTGCTTCACCGGCGAATTCGTTTATGTCGTCGTTGACAGGAGACACTGAGAACTTGCAGCCGTCGATGTCGTCTGGATTTCAGATCACCAACCTTTCACAGGTGTCCTCCGCTAGCCGGCCGCCGCTCTCTACGTCGTCGTTTAAGCGGAAGTGCAGCTCGATGGACGATGCCAATGTTAAGTGCGGTGGCGGGTCATCAGGGGGTCGCTGCCATTGTCCCAAGAAAAGGTGAAGAGTCAACTCTCAATAATCATCATAGAATAATTATTAAAGAATTTTTATTTTAATTAATTAAATTAAATTATGGTTATATATCAATTGATTTTGTTGAATATATTTGGTTTTTATTAGGAAATCAAGGGTTAAGAGAGTTGTTAGAATTCCGGCTATAAGCATGAAGATGTCCGATATCCCGCCGGATGAGTACTCGTGGAGGAAGTACGGTCAAAAGCCCATCAAGGGTTCTCCTCATCCTAGGTGAGGAGCCGGTATTTATGGAGTAGTGAATATTCGATATTTTTATTCACTAAAAATTAAGACAAGTAAATACAAACGTCCCAATCATTCGATTAAGTAGAGATGATTAATTCTATAGAAATCTAATCATTTAGTTATTATTATTGGTACAAATTTCAGGGGGTATTACAAGTGTAGCAGTGTAAGAGGGTGCCCGGCTCGAAAGCATGTTGAGCGGGCATTGGACGATGCAACGATGTTAATTGTTACCTATGAAGGAGAGCACAATCATTCACAATCGAGTGTACAAACACCCGTGTCGTTAGTGTTGGAGTCATCTTGATCGTCTGATCGGCCCGATGGAAATGGAGGGGCGAGATGTTGCCCGAGGTGCAAAGGAAAGAGGGATGAACAAGAAGAGGGTGGATGGTCAACTTTGGATGCTCATCTTTAGCAACTCCCTAGACAAATGTTTTGGGTCCATTTGTTTATTATATTGTCACTATTTGCGAGTTGAAAAAACTTTGATTCTATGTAGAAAAAGTTAGAAAAAGAAAGCAAATTGTGGATTTGGTGGGAATTGAATCATGCCATGCCAACTAGTGGAGTTTTTTCAGATCGCTCTCTCTCATTGCGAAGGTGGTCCAGAATCTCTCTCTCTTTGCAAAGAAGGTCCAGAACTTTTCTAAATTAGTACATCCGAACCATAAGATTTATGTAGTAGGTTTAGACACCATATGTCATACTAGATAGTGATATGATATAATATCAATAATAATTTTAGCACATTACGAGTTTCACAAATATTATATCACACTATCTGTCTCGTGTCGTAATGACACAAGAAGTTTGGTATTTGATCAAAATTGAAATGTTTATCTTCCGATCTCTTCACTTATCCATAGCATATAGATAGTCAACTAATTCCATCTAAATTTTATTTAGTGGTCAAAGGTTAATTAAGAATGATAATGATATGTAGCATCAGTGGTGTTTGACACCAGTTTACGTGATAACTAATGTGCCATTGAATGATAAGTGAAATTAAATGCATGAATAAAAGACCCATTTGATTTGACTTATCATTTAATGCCACCTTGATATGGTGTCAAGCACCAGTGGTGTTAAATAGCATTACTCATCAAGAACACGTTAATCAAAAACATAAAATAATAATGAAATAAAAACATGTTCATATCTTATTCGCACTCATCCAAAACTATCCTTAAGAGACAAGAAAAAGAACGTAGAAGATGTAAATGTAAATGGTACTAAAGAGGTCTTGCTAGTAGTAATAGAGAAGATGGTGATGGAAACTTGGAGTCGAAGCGGGACGATTATTGAGAAGAGTTAGCCTAGGCAATCAAGAGTCATAACTCATAATCTTTCTTTTCTTCTCCTCTGAACTAAGTCACTATTAGTTTTAGTCATCATAAAAGTAGATATTTAATTTACACCTCTTTAATCAACATTAAATTAAATAAGTGGAAATCCTTGGTTGGAAAGCATAGTGATCATATATTATGTTTATAATAATAAGCTTGAAACCACAGTAAATGTGTTTGTGAGAAAGAGAAAAAAAAAAAAAGGATCGAGGACAAAATTCCAATATCATAAAAATACCTTGGCAAACCCACAATAATTTTCTTAATATAATATATAAGGTTGATTCTCATTTTCTTCCTTTTGTATTTGGTATCAAGTGATGCCCACTTTTACTTGTTCCAATTTCCACTAAGCAATTTTTTAAACAATTTACTTAACCTAAATCCAATCATATAATCCATATTTAGTGCATGAAGATTTATTACATTAATGAATTAGATTTGTATTAGTGGGAAGCATCAACGAATATATATATATATATATATACATATATATTATAGCAATAGTTAGTCAATCAAAGAAATAATTAAGAAATTAGTCAATAGATTATAATTTAATATATCGACGTGTCTTAGATGAAATGGTTGACAATTAATTTAATGAATTATATAGGAAGAAGATCATTATTATTAATAAAATAATAATGGTGGGTGGGAAGAGAATTTGGACTCTTTGGAGGGGAAATTATTCATTACATGTGTGTTTTTTTTTATTGTGACTCACTCGTGCACTAGGGTACCTTCTTCTACACATTGCATGGTGGGCTCAATATATTGTATCATTTTTGGTACGTCGGATTAAATAAATATATGATTGTACATATAGTGTCATTTCTGTATTCGATTTCTAGTGTTACGTGATAATTTTGATTACGTACTTCTTATGTACAGTGTCTCACAAATCTACAACTAGTACAATGTCGTAGACCAATGTCAATAATATTTAATGCCACTTCCAACGAGAGATATTTAGTGATCATAACAATTGATGTTGGAATTTTACTTCTTCGTAACGCACTAAAGTTTAATTTCTTATATTGACGTTAAAAACCAAAGAAACTTGTAAACACAAAAACCTAAATGTCCAATATCTTAGTTACTGGTTGATTGTACCCATTAATCATCTCTACTTTTAAATTAGACTACAAAAAATTAATAAAAGGACAAATCAGAAATCTAGATTGCATGTTAAGAATCTTTATTATATATTCATTTCAATCTTCAACCCACTTTTAAAAAATTCTTTGATATTTTAAACAACGTACCAACAACAAACATTATGTTTGTGAATTATGAGTGAATTGAGATCATGTGTTTAGATTTGGCAGTAACATAAATTCCAAGAGATGTTGGTTTTAGAATTCTTAAGTTGACCAGCGCGTCAGGCAGTGGATGCTGAAATCACGAGAAATTAATAGTAGGAAGACAATTTTATATAGCCCTATGACTCAGCATTCTTAAGTCAAGTTGTACTTTTTTTATATATATATAAGGTAAATTTTACTGAAAGTCCACAACGCTTACAAAAAATAACAATTTCGTCTTTATCCATTTTTCAAGGTAGTAGTTCTCAATCTTTCAAAAATGCATAAAAGGTCCCTATAAACAATATCTATCCATTTTCACCTTTAGGTGCTTATAAAATAACTATTTATGAAAATGACCATTGTACCCTCATTCTACGAAATAAAAGAAAATAAATAAAGCTTTTACAAAAAAATTCAAAAGAATTAAAATAAAAGGACAAAGAATATGTTGTCTGTCTCTAGCTACTCTTACCTCCTACCAAACACCAACACCACCATTTTCTTAGGTTCTCTGGTTCCATACATGTATGAAGCTTAACTTGACTTCATAGAAAAACTAGGGGCGAAACCCTCTTAAATTGCTCTTAGTGATAACAAAAATGGGATTTTCCTCTCTACTTTTTAGCTACTTGTAGACCTAAAAAGTTAGGAGGGGCTTGCAACAAGAAAAGGGGAAGAAACCCCTCCCCTCTTCTTTTGGCTAGTAACACATTCATTCCATTTTCCCCCAAGAAAAATTTATACATTTTGAACCATTGCAATTTTCATGACTCCAATATCAATCACATCTTCATTACCATTACTTATTTAGGATTGAATTTGGGTGAGTTCATTGTCAGAAGTGACTATGGCAATGGTGTTAGTGTTAGGTAGGTGAATGGGGAAGATAGTACATTACATTGGTCAAGAGGTTGTGTTAGGTGGGTGGATGGGAAGAAGATATATATGGCTATGTATGGGGAGGGAGGAAGGGAGGGAGAGAGAGAGAGATTCAAAATTTTTGTTTGCATATTCTTTTATTTGAAAAAAGGGTAAAATTGCCTTTCAAGAAAAAGTGAAAAGTAAAAGTAGATGAAAACCGTCTAGAGGAACATTTTATAAAAATGATCTGTGTCATACATATGATAACATATAGTGTCATACAACCGTGTGGAGTGTATTGTGGCACACCACATGATTGTGATGTGGCGTGCCCTGATGTATGACACATTGTTACCATATGTAAAACACTAGAATGAGATTAGGACTTTTTGTCTATATTTTCTAAAAGTTGACGGACCTACATCCTTAGAGACGTAATTGTTACTTTTTGCAAAAGTTGGGGATCTCTTTTTGTGAAATTTACCATTTTTTATAAGATTTCAAATGTCTAGTATCTCGCTAAGCCAATCGTTTTACAAAACCTCCCTAAAAAAAGGGAAAAAAAAGAAAAAGAAAAAGAAAAATCGTTTTTTAAAACACTATATAATGTAGAGGATGAATCATATACGACTAAGGCTCAAATTTCTGATTTATTACATCTCAGACATGTGAATTTAATTATTTATGTCAGGATTATACTTAAATTTCTGATATTGGTTTTATACGTCTCAGATGATTAAACGGCATTATGCTTGAACTTATAACACTATCTTTCACACACTTCAAACATCTAAAATTAAACTATATATAAAGACGTTGATTTTGATTTTAACACACTATAGTGTTATATATTCAAACTACTTATTATATATCTAGAAATTCAAACACAAAGGGATTTATTTATTTCTTTAAATTTTGTCTTTAACTTAGAAAAATAATATTTGTTGCTTGTTGCATTATTAAAATTGCAATGAACTTAGACATTATTAAACTAAAAAGCTTCTGGATGAATAGCTGTACCACATGTGCAAAGATTGTGAATGAACCTCTACAATAATTTCTCTTTAATAATTTTTTTTTTGTTTTTTTCAATGTGTGGTCAAATTTAGAGTCTGTTGGATAAAATTGTATTATTTGGCGATTTTCTAGATTGGTTTGCCACAAATATATATATATATATATATATAGCATACCAGCGTTGAATGTAATCTGATTGGAGATATGGTAATCTTGGACAATACTTTAACTCCATATTCTAATTTATTTTAATTGAAATGTTTGACAATAAAGGTGCGTTTGATTGTCTTAATTTTCTCTGTAAAATACTAGTTTTCCACTCAAATTCCCACTTTTTGTACTATTTGATTGACATTTTTTTCTCTGGAAAATATTTTCCCTCATTTGGTCACGTGACCATATTGAACACAAGGAAGAATTGGAATTCCGTATTTTCTTAAATATTGGAATATTTTTTATTTAAAAAATAGTTACACTTTGTTAAAACCTTTTTTGATATTGAACTATATCGGCTAGGCAACTTTAAGTTATGTAATAAGTTGCACTTGTTTTCCTCATTCTCGAATTTTATAGTTTTTCCTTTCTTTTTTTCTTTTTTTTTTTTTTTGCATTTTCTGTTACCAGCCGTTTATTGCCAATGTTAAAGGATATAAAATTTTATTGTCATTTCGAAATTTTTTCTAATTATACAACATTTTTGAAGTCAAAGTTACTTTATTCCATGCTTATATTCTTACACAAATCACTCACTCAATTTCATACAATTTCTTTTTGTTATAAGCTTATATTGTACATTAATAATCTTCTTTTCTTTTTTCGTCGTGATTTGATTTGATTTGATTTCAAATGTAAACATATGTTGAGGTCAAAATTAGTATTCGTGTATCTTTGGCAAATGAAAAAAAAAAATACATTAACAAAGTATGCATAATTAATTATCATAGGGAAAAATACAAACTATATAGAAAGTTGATTATATTTATTAAATAATAATAATTCTTCAAAAAGAAAAAAACCATAATAATAATTTTTGGCAAGCAAAAAAAGTTGAAAAAAAAGGCTATTTCCATGGAAAATAATGGTTATCAAACACCATAAGAAGAAAAAATAACAACAATTTCTAAGTGGAAAACTAAGTCAATCAAAGATATATGATTGACATTTCTCAGAAAAATAAATTCTAAGGAATTCAATTACTTAAGAAAACATTTTCTTTCCATACAATTATCCCCCTTGCAATTAGGGGTGGGTATCGGGTCGGGCAGGTTGGCTTCAAGCCCAACCCGAAACCGACCCGACACCCAATCAGTTTGCAGTTTCCCAAATTGAGCCCAACCCGCTGGACCAACGGTTTAGGTCGGGTCGGGTTGTGAGCTGGGCTCTTTTTTTTTTTTTTTTAAGCTTTGAGTTAGGTTAAATTTTAAAGCCTAAAAGGAAAGTAGAAACAACAAAACATAATGTCTGATGAAGCAGCAGCCAGCGCCCAAGATCAGCAGCCATTGATGTCTCTCTATCTCGGTTCCATTCACACTCTTTCTCGGTTCCATAGTTCCATTTACACACACACACACACACAATCTCTCTCTCTCTCTCTCTCTCTCTCGACATTGACGTGTACCTAACAAGCAGTGTAGTAGCAGCGACGGCGGCAGAAGGGAAGAAGCCAACAAAATTAGGGTTTAAATTTTGAGTGTGCCAAATCTGATTCTAATTTTCTGAATTGTAAATTGGAGAAATTGGTATTTTGAGTGTACTTGGAATTCTGAAACACATTTAAAAAAAAAGGGTTTAATTGAACTGGGTCTTTCTGGTTCAGTTTTAAACGGGTTTGGTCGGTTTGGCTGGCCAAACCTACGGACTAAACCGGACCGACTCAGTTCGGCGTTCTTCAAACCGCCAACCAACCCGCCTATGCAAAAAACTAATATGTTATGATGCCCACTACTACTTGCAATCAAGAGGACCCTAAGTTAAATACTTTTTAAAAAAAAAAAAAAAGTGAAATAAAATAGCATTACATAAGTGGTTCGAACAAGTGGCCAGCGGTTAAGTATTCACGTTCCTGGGGGGAGGTCCCGGGTTCAAACCACACCCACTCCTTCCCTAATTTCCCTCCCATCCCTTATGCCCTTTGTGTCAAAAAAGCATTACACAAGTTCGCGTATATAAGATTGGACTAAGTTAAAAAACCTAGTACAAAACTAAGGTTAAATGATTGAAATGGATTGCAACGCCTCGAGTTTTAAGTACTCGAGATGCTACTAAATCTAGTCTATTCCTTTGAAAAAAATACGGAAATTAAATAATTACATAAATAAGTGCAGAAATTTTCCTTTCTTTTCTTTTTTTTTTTTAAATATGGTCTATAAAAAAATAAATCATCGATAATCTCAATCCAATGCCAACATTAATCAAGTAGTCTAAACTTGAAATAAACAAGCATGTAGTCTTAAACCATTGACAAACAACATTATTTAACATTGAAGTAAAAATTCTTTTCAGTTGCCACTAGTGGTCTAGTCACTGCCAGATCTAAAGTCTGAAATATTTTTAAATAAAAGAGTGAGCGTTTCAGGGAAACACTCAGTAGGTTACGACCATTAAAATAAAAACATGGAATACATATTATGAACTCAAATTCATATACTCATGCAATTAAATATGTAGGCTTGCGAATTCAAGTAAGCTAAATGTCTATGTTAGTGGAGCCGTCAAAATAGTGAGCTAAATCTATGGGCTTCCGATTAAGGTGAGTTAAAATTATGCGCATCAACTTTCATATAAATTCCATGAATCACATAAAACACGTGTATCAAAACATAACATGTAATTGCATCATCATTCATAACTAGTGCGTATATATCTTTGAAAATAACTTTAGTATATGAATCTACTTTAAATGCTTTTCCTTTCTTTTTCCTGATTTTAAGCTAAAATGGCAACCTAATCGTGCGTCACGTTGTGGGCCTCATCTAGACAAATAAATAATAGTAATTTAAAGTAAAAAATTTGACGTAAAAATTTAAGACTAATAAAATGTGAGGCAAAATTGTGAACTTTGAAAGGGTTAGTTTAAAATAACTAAACTTTGAAAGTACTCCAAATATAAATCTTTAAACTCTAGGGATTGAAATAGATAAAACTAAAACTTTTAGAACAATTTAAGCATCCTTAAGAACACTGGGCCTGAAATGGATTAAACAAATAATTTCAAGGACTGAAATCGACTAAAATGAATTTTTCCAACTAATTTAAACATAAAACAATTTTGAGGGACCGAAATGAATACGCTTGCAAGTTAGGGACCCAAAGGGGAAATGGGATTTAATAAAAACAAAATCCCTAACATTTTCTGCCCCAAATAGAAAACAAAGAGTAGATGGCGAGGAGAAGATATGAGACGATGATGGTGCATTCCAGTTGATGGTAGAGTGCTAGGCTCAGTAGATATGTGTCATGTTAGGTATTTACTACCTAATAAACTCGGGACAATGATCGTATAGTTGGATCGGATTAATTCCAAAGGCAAAAGCCATTGATTGGAAAATGTTACAACGTCAAAAGTGTCGCCCCATGTCGATGTCGGACCAAAAGTTTTGTGTCTAGTTGAAGCATCTTATATTTAGTTGCTCTAAAAGACTTGACCAAACATACCCTTTCAATATTATCGGTAACTAGACAAATCCTTATTCATTTCCTTGGTTGGCTGATAGGAATTGTCTTAAAATTGGAAGGATTTTTAATTGATTCCTTACCTTTCTTTGTTGGCTGATTTTTCACTATTAAATATGAGGATTGTTCATTCTTTTGTTGACCACCCGAGCCTCACTCTGCCTTTTGTGTTCTTACTGTGAAAAACAGTGACCTTCCGTTAGTTTATTTCACTTGCAATCTTTGATGATAAAAATGATTTTTTTATATGGCAACAAAAAATGAAAGGAATTTTTGTGCAACAAAAATTTTCTAAAGCTATTGATAATTCTTTCGATGTTAGTGCGGATAAAATAAAATAAATTGTTGAGATTGCCTATTCTTCTATCATATTAAACTAGTTATTTCACTCGTGCGTTACAAGGGATGATATTACCTGATAATATAAACAATTCAAGAGGATTAAATATGATCGTATCAAAAAGATTTTAAGTTAAATTATTTGATCGTTGATGTGTATGTAAAAAGAACATAAGTGCTACATGTAATATGATATATTTCATTAACGAAGATAAAAATGGTCTACCCAAAAAAAAAAAAAAATTAAGGAAAACAATGAAGAAAATTTTTAGAATTTGTATTGAGCTGCATGGGTGAATTTTTGAAGTTTGTATTAGGCTGCCAATGTATAATGCACGAGAAAATATGTTATATCCGATAAACATAGCTTGAATAAATGATGAAGGATAATACATATATTACACCGTTTACAGTAGAATTTATTGTTTGGCCATTTTTAATACAAATCATAATTTTCAGAACTTTTTAATCTATAACCCTCGAAATATCTATACAAAATTGTCAATGAGTGAACACCAACTTTTTCTACAAAATGCACGTGTAATCTATTGCCCCTTTTGTTTTTTTTTTTAACTTTTCTAATATGTATTAATGATATCTAATTTTTCTTAACGTACACCTTCTACAGACTAAATATTTTAATATGTTAATATAATTTAGTCAATGTTTAAAAAATTAAACCGTCATGACCAATTCAATTAGAAAAATTAGGAATTGACGAATGTTGCAACCAATCTGGAAAGCAATTCGACATTGCGAGATAAATACGGATATGGTTCATCATTTCATAATAAATTTTTTTTTTCAATTAAGATCCAGTAAAATGTTGAACGTTTTGAAAGCTCAAGGCCCATAAACTAAGACTCTATTATGCATAACCCTTCTCTAAGTAATTTAATATATGCATACATTCTCAATTCTTTTCACTAAATAACTAATGTGGGATTATCTTTCTATGTTCAAAGTCACATTGTCAATAACCCTTAAAAAAAAGAATAAAATTTCAAGCTTTTTTATTGAAAAATCCGAATTCAATTATAATGTCCAAAAGTCACTTAATTGCATTTTTATTATAAAGTTTTGCTAATTATTTAAAAATTTTATAAATTTTAGCATTTATTTTTTAAGTTTTCAATTAAAAACTGGTTCAACCTTGATTCGACCCGATTTAACCTTTTAAACCTTGAACTGTTTTCTTTTTCGGTTCGATGATCGATCTAGTTTTCTGAATATTGGCGAATACTGGAATTAATCCAGAAAACAATCCAACAGTGTGAGATAAACACGAATACGGTTTATCAGTTCACAATAAATTTTTTTAATAATAATGATCAATTAAAATTTTAAACTTTTTAGAAGCTCGAAGCCTATAAGCTAAGATCCTATTGTAAAAAACCCTTCTTCAAGTAGCTTAATATAGGCATACGTCCTCAATTTCTTTACTAAATAATCAATGTGGTATTCCCTTCTATGCCTAAAGTCACATTGTCAACGGCTCTTAAAAAAGAAAAAAAATGTCAACCTTTTTAATGAAAAATCCATGTGAGACTTCAATTATAATGCCCAACAATCACTTACTTGCAGTTTTATTGAGTTTTGCTAATTATTTGATAATTTTATAAATTTTAGCATTTATTTTTTAAGTTTTTAATTAAAACCAGTTCGACCTTAGTTTGACCCGATTCGACTTTTTAAACCTTGAACAGATCGGAAGAGTTTTCTAGTTCGATGACCAGTCCAGTTTTCTGAACATTTGCAAATACTGAAACCAATCTGAAAAGCAATATGATGGTGTGAGATAAATATGGATACCATAGCGGTTTACAACAAACTCTTTTTCAATAATGATCAATTAAAATTTTAAACTTTTTGGAAGTTTAAGTGACGCGCCCCACTCCTAGTACCTCTAACTTGAAGTGTGATGTGTGCTAACGATAAATTCCAACTAAAAGATAGAATATACCATCAAGGCTCATGAACATACCAATTATTCTAGAAAAATTTCGACAACATCTTCCCTGCTTTGATAACAAACCAACTTGTGTTAACATCCAACATCAACCTATATACACTTGACAATATAATAATTCCCGTCGTTACAAGTAATAATACTTTTTGTATGAAAAATTATACTAAACCAAGTATGATTCATTTGGAATACCCAATGTCTACTAGTAAACTTAACCATACCAAGTTTATAAATTATAATAATAGCAAAAAACCCTATAATAAATTCTATGTGGTGGCTCAAATTATTGAAATAGCAAGCCCAGCTTTAACGTGTTGCCCAAACTCCAATTACTATTTGGTAAGAAAATCATTTAGAAAACGTATGAGCTAATGAGCTCAGTGAGTGGAGTTTTATAAATAAACATGCGTTGGAGAGTTAAAAATACATCCTTTGCAAAGAGTCTCACATAAAATGTACAAACCACTTCTGGGTTTTCATAATAGTGTTCAACATAAATCGAATATCATCCAGTTGAATTCATCTCACATCAAAGTATTTATGGAATCATTGCAATGCTAGAAATCATAAAGATTCATGTCATTTTGAGAATCATCATAAAATCCACCACAAAAAGTATCCATATTCTCATCTCATTATGTAACTATTGTCATACGCGCATAGACGCTAGCTTGGGCCATAGGTACCTTATGACCCCTTCGCCCTAGGCAGTACAACAACCAGCTTGAGCCATAGCTAGCACATTAGGCCCCTTCGCCTGGGCGGCATGTACATAACATATGATACAATTTCGGGGATTTCAATACATCAATAATTCACATTTTCAAATCAACCATTTCTCTACAATTCATGGGGCATCATTTCATATAAAGCCACATGAATTTTTTTAAAGAAGTATCAACTTTTGTAGAATTTCATAGAAATACATGATCCTCATAGACATCGCAAATTCATGTGAAATCAGAGCATAATAATTTTTTATTTAGAAAGAAATGAGAGAAGAGCTCCACTGACTAGCTAAATAGCAATGTAGCTCCTTTTGTGTCTCATTTCCTTTTAATCTTTGTCATTTCCTATAACATTATATACAAATTCTACTTAACATTTAATACATTTCTAATGAACTTCTTTTATTTCACAATCACACAACTTAATTCTTTTACTTCTCTTTCCTCATAATATCTTATTGTACAAATAATTCTATTTTCATAACTTTAAAATCATTCTATTCATTCATTTTCCTCTTTTCTCCATTTACTTAATTCATGTCTTAACTTACTTAGTTGTTCACCACATAATTCACTAATCCCCTAGATTAACACATGTTCACTTTTTAAGTCAAATTCCATTTCTTTCCTTCAAATCCATGCCAATTTCTTTAACTATAAACAGCTGCCCCTATAATCTTCCGATCTCTCTTGATGTCAATTATTCTCACAATTACCATATGATTACATCCTTAAAATATCAACAATACTTAATACCTTCAATTTCAACAATAGTTATTACCATGTATATCATAATTCCAAATAATATGTTAGATGTTTTCTTGACATTTATATTCGGCACTTTAGGATAGCTAAATAAATTCTCCTTTTACTTAAAATTGGAAAGTGAATCCATATCTTTCTAAGTTCCCCTTCTTTAAAGTCACTAATCATACTAGTTTATTCCTATCTTTGTATCGTTAACTAACCTTTAACAATCACCTTAATATTCACATCTTCTATCATGAGGTAAGGATACACTTAAATAATTCCTTTCTAATGAACTTCTTCTATTTTAAATACTCATGCTTTTACATACTTTCAAATATAGTTTCATTTTCCACATTTTTCTCTCTTTTCATTTGTTTCTTTTCTAGCTTACCTAATAGTTCAAAATTTATCAGTCATCTTCATACATCCACATATAATATCCTTTAATTTCCAAACAACTAATTCTGTGGAATATATTGTATATATATTTGTGTACAATTGGTATATTCTTTTCCACAACAGAAATGAAATTCTGTTAATTGGTATATTAGTTAGTTGATTTTATTTAGTGATAGTTGGTTTTTTTTAAGTGGCTTCTAAACGTGTGCTAATAGAATTTGTAATGATTCTTTCCACTCAAATAGAAAAATATTCAATGAGATATATATATATATATATGTATTGCTAATCACCATTTATATCCATTCTTAATCTCACATTTTCTATTAAAAACTTCATTTAACCAACTACTACAATCAATAAATGCTTCATTAATAAATTTTCAGCTTTAAATCTTCCTTCTTAAACTAGGATTTCATATACTAACTCCACATAATTCTATACTAGGCCTTATATGATTCTAATTTCATGTCTAAGAATAATTTCACAAGAAAATTTCATAAACCTTAAATGAAAATTACATCTTAGACTTAGATAAATTAAAGCTTAAAAATAATTAACACTTACTTGTTTGAGCCCTTGTGTTCTTCTTCTTCTTCTTGTTCCAAGCTTCTACATATTTTCATTTTTTTTATTAAGAATATCTCCTTCCTCCCTCTCGGCTTCTCCCTATATGTTTCTTGCTTCTTTTTGCTTTCTTCTTCTTATAATATATATATATATATATATATTTATATATAATGCCAATTTGCCCAACGAGAACTTTCTGGACCAAAACTTGATTTCTTTGCATTTCATTTTTCATTTTTTCTAAATAAAAAATTCTTGTTTCCACTTTGGCCCTAAATCTTGCACTCGTATTTAATTTGGCCCTCACTTTTCGTCCTAGCATGTGAAACAAAAATATAAGGAAAATTTGAGATGTCACATCAAGGCCCATAATCTAAGACTCTACTTCTCCAAGTAACTTAATATAGGCATATATCCTCAATTCTTTTCACTAAATAACCAATGTAGGATTTTTTTTCTATGCCCAAAAATACATTTTTGATTGCTCTTAAAAAAAGAATAAAATTTCAAAACTTTTTTATTGACAAATCTATATGGGAATTCAATTATAATGTCCCAAAGTCACTTAATTGCACTTTTATTATGGAGTTTTGTGAATTATTTTACAATTTGATAAATTTTAGCATTTATTTATTAAGTTTTTAATCAAAATTGGTTATACTTGATTTGACCTTCTGAACATTGAACTGTTAGCTTTTCCGGTTCAATAGCCGGTACCTTTTTTTTTTTTTAAATATTGGCGAATACTAGAACCAATCCTGGAAAGCAATTCGGTAATCTGACATTAAACACGGATACGGTTCACTGGTTCACAATAATTTTTTTTTAATAATGATCAATTAAAATTTTAAACTTTTTGGAAGCTCAAAGCCCATAATATAAGGCTCTATTATGCATAACCTTCACCAAGTAGTTTAATATAGATATACATTCTTAATTCTTTCACTAAATAATCAATGTAGGACTCTCTTGCTAAGCTTAAAGTCACATTTTCAATGGCCCTTAAAAAAGAAATAAAATTTTAACCTTTTTTAATGAAAAATCAATGTGGGGATTCAATTATGATGCTCAGAAGTCACTTAGTTCCACTTTTATTGAGTTTTACTAATTATGTGACAATTTTATAAATTTTAACATTTATTTTTTAAGTCTTTAATTAAAACCGGTTCGACCTCGACTTGACCTGATTCAACTTTTTAAACATTAAACTATTAGCTTTTCTGGTTCTATGACCGGTATGATTTTCTAAACATTGACAAATATTGAAATCAATCTGAAAAGTAATCTGATGGTGCGGGATAAGCACGATATGATTTACCGGTTTTTAAGAAACTTTTTTCAATAATGATTCATTAACATTTTGAACATTTTGGAAACTCAAGACCCATAAGCTAAGGCCCTATTATAAATAACCTTTCTCCAAGTAACTTGATATATGCATATATCCTCAATTTTTCACTAAATAACCAATGTGAGGATTTTCTTTCTATGCCTAAAGTCACATTTTCAATAGCTCTCAAAAAAGGAATAAAATTTCAACATTTTTTAATGACAAATCCATGTTGGAATTCAATCAATAATGCCTAAAAGTCACCTAATTGCACTTTTATTGAGTTTTGCTAATTATTTGATAATTTTATAAAATTTACCATTTATTTTTTAAGTTTTTAATTAAAACTGGTTCGACCTTGGTTCAACCCGAGTCGACCTTTTGAACTTTGAGATAAACACGGATACGGTTCATCAAAAACGGTTCATCGGTTCACAATAAACTTTTTTTTCAATTTTAGTAATGATCTACTAAAATTTTTAACTTTTTGGAAGCTCAAGGCCCATAGGCTAAGGCCATATCATGAGTAATCATTCTCCAAGTAGCTTAATATAGACATACATTCTCAATTTTTTTATTAAATAACCAATATGGGATTCCTTTTCTACACCTAAGGTCACATTTTCAGTGACTCTTAAGAAAGGAATAAAATTTCAACTTTTTTTAAATGTAAAGATAAAAAAGTTATAAAATCGAATATTCTTTTTCCATATTATTTTAGGTAAAAATTAATTTATTTCAATTATTTAATTAAAATCGGTCCGATAACCTTGCACCGTTAGCGTTTTTGGTTTGATAACCAGTTCGGTGTTCTAAACATTTGTAAATACTGGAACAAATCTAAAAAAATCTGATGTTGTGAAATAAAGACAAATACGGTTCACCAGTTCAAAATAAATTTTTTTAAAATAATGATCCATTAAAATTTTAAACTTTTTGGAAGCTTAAGGCTAATAAGTTAAGGCCCTATTATGAATAACACATATCCAAGTAGCTTAATATAGTTATATGTCCTCAATTCTTTTCACTAAATAACTAATGTGGGATTTCCTTTCTATGCCTAAAGTCACATTTTCAATAACTCCTAAAAAATGAATAAAATTTAAACTTTTTATAGATAGTAAAGATAAAAAATTTATAAATTGAATGTTCATCTACATTATTTTAGGTAAAAATTAATTTTTTTCAAGTATTTAATTAATATCGGTCCATTGACTTTGAACTGTTAGTTTTTCTGATTTGATGACATATCTAATTTTCTAAACACTGGTGAATACTAGAACCAATCCGAAAGCAATAAGATAGTGTGAGATAAATTAAAATAAAAAATTATGAAAATCGATAAAAAATATAACAATAATTCTGTGGGGACATTCTTATTTGACATTTTTTGTGACATTCCCATGTGGCATCCTAATCACCCATCCTAGTCATTAAAATACAGGCCCCACTCAAAAATTAAAACCCCTAAATTGTTTCTCACTCTTCCCAAGTCCTACGCGTGTTTCTTTTTCCCTCACACTGTGTATTTTCTTCTTCCTCCTCAGCCCATGTCTCTTTGTCTTACTTGTCTATCTTTCAATTTCGACAAATATTTTCTTCTATTTTGCCTCAAGTAACCCAGTTACTAAGCCCCAATTTCGACCTTGAGCCTTAAAGGGTAGAAATCTCTAAACCCCAAATTCAGATGGAGCAGCGGTTAGGAAGGAGAATAGAAGAGGAATGACCTATCGGTAAGTTGATGCTTCATTCTTTTTCTTATTCTTGCAATTGTGGATTTTATTCTTCCAAATTCAGAGGGTAACCAATACATTGTGGTTTTCCTTCTCACGAAATATAAAGATAAAGAAATCAGGAATTTTTTCTTTATTAAATTTGTTTCAAGAATTATATCTTATTCAAGGTGTAGAACTAAAAATTTCCTAGAATTATGTCTTATTTGTCAAATTTGTTTCTAGAACTCAAGTATGTATTATCATAAAAAATCATTCAGATTGTATTTGCAAGTTAGACACTGTCTCGATGTAATACACATGGTCTCAATGTAATGCACGTAAAGAAAAATATTTGCGCAGTATCCTCAGAACGTTATTGAATATTCCAGCAGAGACGAAAGATGATATCAAAGTTAGAAAAGACATCGTAGAAATGGAGATACGGGAACAGTTATCCCCCACATGCTATACCTTGTCTAAACAAGAAAAAACAAGCTTTTGTGAATGCTTGAGTACTGTTAAGGTTCTATCTAACTATTCATCAAACATCAAGAAGCTTGTGTCGATGAAAAACTTGAAATTGATTGATATGAAGTCCCATGATTGTCATGTCTTAATGCAACAGTTCTTACCAGTTGTAATACGAGGTATATTGTCAAACCTTGTTAGACATGTCATAACTGTACAATAGGCGTCAGTTGTATAGTCCAAAACCGACGCCTAAGGTTAACAATAAGCGTCGGTTGTAACTGTACAACCGATGCTTATTGTCTATTATTGTTAATTTGTTTTAAAATTGATTTTAGGCGTCAGTTATTTAATTGTGATGTTTAGGCATCATCCAACAACCAACGCATATACAATTACAATGCACGTAACCGACGCGTATTCTTTATTACAACCGACGCCTATTGTGTTTTTCTGTAGTAGCGGTACTTATGGTCGAGGAGAAAGTTCCACTTAGTAGAACAGGCTTCATTAGGAGAAAGTTCCACTTAGTAGAACATGTAACGACCCGCTCCACTTTGACATGATATTGTCCGCTTCGGGCCTAGCCCTCACGGTTTTGCTCTTGGGCTTCTACCCCAAAAGGCCTCATGTCAGATGGAGTGGGTCTCTTGGCATATAAACTGGTCTCTCTTTCTCTACCCAAGCGATGTAGGACTGAGGCTATCACAATCACCCCACCTAAGGGGACCCAACGTCCTTGTTGGCCACACTTCTGGTTGGGCTCTGCTCTGATACCATCTGTAATGACCTGCTCCACTTTAACATGATATTGTCCGCTTTGGACCTAGCCTGCATGGTTTTTCTCTTGGGCTCTTACCCAAAAGGCGTCATGTTAGATGTAGTGGGTTTCTTGGCATATAAATTGGTCTCTCTTTCTCTACCCAAGCGATGTGGGATTGAGGCTGTCACAATCA
>CAVNYN010269307.1:0-55501 GCA_963692815.1 Nyctanthes arbor-tristis
GCACGAGACGAACGAGCAGAAACAGATTCAGGATCCAAATGTGCTCGATTCATAGACAAAATCTGATAGAACTCCTTCTGCAGCCTCTTCATGGCAATCTGCATTAGCATTTGGCAACGGGCTAACTTCTCCGAACACGAACTCTCGGTAACCGAAAAGTGCATAGCCTTCTGGAGATTATTCACGCACTTGATGAACTCCCATGCCTCCCCTCGATTCTCGTAAAACAGAGAAGTAACTTTGGCGTAATTAGTCGATTCCGGGTTCCATTTCGTGATAATAGGCTCGGCGATTTCTAATGTGGTGTCCAGCACTGACTCAGTAAAACTCAGGCGAGGTGGGGACATCCCAAATCGGGAAGGTGAAGCAAAACGGGATGTTGAATTCGAAGATGAAGCAGAAGAAGAAGAAAAACCTTTGGGCGAAAAACAAAGATTCCTCATCCCTTTTCTTGGCATCATCGCGAAGGATTTCCCAGATGACTCGAGAGAGGAATTGTTGAAGCTGCGGTAAAGGAGAAATGTATATGTGGAGGAATGGAAGAGGTATTTATAGACCGGAACCTCATAATTGGAAACGGGATGCGCGTCAAACCAAGATGGAAAGGCGACACCTCACGGTATCTTTTACAAAGTGTTTGGCAACTCTACGAAATTATAATCGGTCACACAGCATCATTTCATTAGTTTCACTTTTTTCAAAAAATTAAAAAGTAAAAGTCAAGCCGTAATTTTTTACTTTTTACAAAAAACAACTAATAGAATAATACCACGTAGTAGATTATAATCTAACAAATAATCTAAATTCTAACCAAACACTTTGTAAGTTTTCAAGAATATTACCAAATTTCATTTTTCATCTATATAAAATATAGATTACTTTCTTTTAAAGACGCAATTGAAAAATTATTTGTTTTCTATTTTTTTTTTACCGGAAAAATTATTTTTTTCTAATATGTCCTAATTTAATATGTATTGTTATAAATAAGATAAAATTATTAAAGTAGAATAATTAATAAATAAAATAATATTCTTTTCAAAAAAAATAAAATAATATAGTTGGAAAATGTCTTAAATTTGTTTTTTCAATACCATTAAATATATATTTCTAAGATTTTGTGAAAATTAGAATTCGAATATGTTTGTGGGGTGAAAGAAGTTGTATCTATTTCAATTGAATTGTGAATAAATATTTTTTAGCAATATTTGGTCTTTTTCTTTTACTACTTTTTTTGCTTTCCCTCTCCATGTATAAAGGTTTATCTATCTAAACTCTTTAAGTACTATTTAGAGCATCTTTAATATATAGTGGTAATCATAAAATAATGTGACAATTGATAAAAAAATATGCTTATTTGACATATTAAGTGTTTGAAATTGTCGTAGAGAATGATATTCTCTATGACAATGTCATATATTAATTTATCCAATCAATAAAATTCTCTTTCTCGTTTCAAAATATTTAATAATAATTTACCAAATATACAATATAAACATTGTTGCATTTAAGTGTTTATTGAATGTAAAGTTAATGTTCTTTGCAAAATATACACTATTAACATTATTGCATTGGAAGTGCTCCTAGTTCAGTCATTTCAAAACATGCTTGAGGATACAATGTCAAAACACGCATGTGGAAATCCATTTAAGGTCTATATATTACCACTTAGGTTTTGTGAGTTTTGATCAAATGAGCACCGCACTCATTTTTTCAAAAATAAGTGTCACCCAACAATGAGTTCTCGTCCATTGCATATGGGCTTCCCATGTAACTTGTAAGGTGGTGCTTAGTTAATTACAAAATTTTTACATACTCCATGTTACCAAAGCAATACCTACTCTAAAATAGAGTTTGGTCAAATTAATCATATTCACATAAATCTGCACCTATACTAGTCAAGTATCGACAATTCATTTTTTTTGTTTCAAAAATTCTCTTTAATTTCAAATTTAAAGTAAAAATAGATTGTTAAATAATTGGATTGTGTTATAATTAATTGATGCTGTTTTACATAATTTGCTGCATGGAACCACAGAATATTGATACAGAGTTAATGATTACGAAGTCGCATGATCACCAACCGCGTGTGCTGTTGATGATTATGGTTGATAATTGGATTTTTTTTTTTTTTGAAAGGATTGAAGATTGATCATTGGATTCACTTATTACACGGATTACAATTCAATGTTATAATAAATGGCAAACAGACCTTAAAAATGACTTCAGTTACCAAATCAAAACACATTTTTGGGGAGTCTTTCTAGAGATTCAATTTTCGTTTTTATTAACTAATGCGGTTATAAAGTGTAATTAAAAAACCACTTATGGTTTCCTTAACAGAAACTAATATTGATTCTGTAAAATTTCATATGTTTTAGGTGAAAAATGAATAACATGTTCTAGAATAGCATTTATGTACTCGGGAAAGTAATGCATGTCAAGGGAGGTAATCAAATTAACTGTTCCATCAAAGATCAAAGCTTTTTATTAAACAAAATAAATAAGTCCCGGACACGTAGCATAAGGTGACCATAAAAACTTTCCCTTAGACCAGAACTGTGTTTAAGAGTAACACTTGTTTCTTTTATCTCCATTTACGATATAATGTCACGTCTATAATAACCAGAATTACAAAAAAAAAAAAAAAAAATCCATTTACACACATTTATTATAATTTTTTTTATACCACTCACATTTATTATTTAATGTCACAAAAATTAGTGCTATAATTAACATAATAATTATAATTTTTCCAAACCCCTTCTTTTTTCCATATGTTATTCTTGAATCAACAAAACTTATACATTCTCAATGGAATCAGTTATGGATACAAGCTCCAACCATGAAGGTGGTTTATGAAACGATATTTGATTTTCTGGCTTATAAACTGCTTATAAATAATAATTGACTCCATGTTATAAAATCTTATTTAATTCTATAAAAAGAACCGTTATACTAATAGCACTAGAAGTTTCTGAACATGGGAAAGGGAGATGGCGGGGACGGGAAGGAGTATGAAATTTGTGGTTGCAGCATTTGACATTTCGCGATCAAAAATCAAAAATCGAAAATCGAAAATATCTAAATACGACATTTTTGTTTGATTCCTAGCATTACACGTGGCGAGTTCTTGCCACTCTTCTTTCCATTTTCCCCAGTGTGAGTAACCGCTATTATCTTCTAGGAAAATTACGTACAATGGTGTGGTCCTTTGATTTGGAAATTTTCATGTGGTCCTTTGATTTGGAAATTCTCACGTTCCCATGTTGTCGTGTCGTGTTCCTTGAATAATACGTATTTGGAAAACTATGAACACGGGTGATGATAATTGATAAGTATTATGCACAGGAGTAAGGGAGGCTATTATGTTTGTTTATACGTAATGATGACCGTATCTATATATATAAATATATATAAACGTGTCGATAAGATTACTTGTTTTCATGGTAAAATATCAATTTTAATCAAACACTAGACGTCTGAGAGGATATGCCGCCAGACGTCAGTTTAACCCGTTAAACGTCTGACATGTGAATGGAATTAAATCGTTTCTTGGTTGATAAGTATTTTGAAAATTATGCACACGAATAAGAAGAGTATTGTTCTTTCTTGTTTTCTTTTACATTATATATGCGGCCCGTCTATGAAAACAAAAAGAACAATCACTTCGTACCCAATCTAATTTCTTAGAAAAATTACATTGTGTGTGTGCACTCATATGTAGTAGATAAAATCAGGCTCATTCCTGACATTATAGAGGCCCTAAGCAAACTTCATATGAGGAGGCCCTCTAATAATATATAATTCTGAATTTTAGGTCTTACTAATTTTTTTTTCTTTTTGTTTTTTAAGAAATTTAAATGCACTTCAATGTCATTTTTCAGGGCCCTAGGCGGTTTCTAGAAGGCCTAGCCTTAAGTACACTACTGAATAAAATATAAACAAGCATGTGGAAGTAATTGCATATTACAATTTTAGAGTATGTTCAAAAACCTCAAAGAGATTTTATTGCAAAACTTTCCGTCCTATGTGACTTGTATAGATATAGAGCAAATAGAGTTGAAATACACGTGACATAGATTTATACAGTATTAATAGGGGTAAGAAGTTTGTAACAAAACGTCCAGAGAGATCTTAAATATTTTCATACAATTTTATTATCCCACAAAAAAAAAATATATTCTTATTTTATGATTATTATGATTACTTGTAATGATTTGTGTACGTCGGCCGCCGATTTATTTTGGGCCATTAATTTTTGTGGATGTGTCAATATCAACTACTATCAAACCAAAAATTCTTTATTATGTTAGTTAAAACTTGAATTTAGCTTCTTGACCCGAATAAGTTTAAAGGAAATACAGTACAGCGGTCAATAATGAAACACCCTAATTGAATGTTACCTAGAAAAGAAGCTTCTTGCTTCCCATTTTCTATGAGAAATTAAGAAATTAGGACAGATTAATGCAAGGCAATGCGTACTAGTAATAAAAATAAAAACGATATCTTCTCAATGAAAATTATCCGAGTTGAAATTCCAATCTTCTTGATGTTGAAATTTTGTAAATTCCAAGTTATAAATAATCCAAATGACATGGGCACTTAAGATTTGGTTAAATTTCTTAGTATTAGCTTGATTTGCGAAAAATTCCATCATCTAGAAGAGCTTATACTTACTTCATTTAGATGTTAAGGAGGGCGAGCTAGCCTATGTTACAATATAATATACATCGTATCACATCTTATTACAAATTTGACAGCGTAGCTTTGGGTTCTTATTACATCTTGTGACAGCCAAGCAGTTATGCTTCTTAACTATCAAACCTTCCTAAATGATGACTAAGAAAACTATTTCTTGGCTAATGAGAGTACAACATTTGCATATAGACTCCAATGTCGCCTCAAAATATAAATTTTTAGGGTAATTCAACAAGACGGATGAATTAATAGCCACTGTCTTTTTTTTTTTTCTTTTCTTTTTTTTGGCCCCTCCCATCTAAAGTTGTCTTCTAGCTAGTTAAAACACATCTTTTTTTCTTTTTATAAAACATGATTTGAAGATCACAAGTGTAGAGATGGTGACTCAAACCCGGGTCAAATGATTCGATAAGGCGCCGCCTTTAATTACCACGCCTAGTCTCCTTGTTTAAAACACACCTTTTTAATTATGCAAAAGTCTTTCATGTTTTGTAACTTTTAATGTAAAAGTCCTGTTATGAGTGATAGATTATTAATTAGGATTTATTATTTAAACATTTTTTCAACGGTAGGGTTCCTCGAAATTGCCTTTTGAATACGAATTAATATCTATTATTTATTTATTGAGTGAAATCCGTTCTTGTTTGATTATTGCATGTTAAGGTTGTAGGCGCACCTATACGGGACCTCAATCCTAAATTCATGGGCTAATTAGACTCGATTTTCTTATACTAGTAGTTAGCACTTGAGTTTGGAATGACTGATCAGACTAATATCAAAGTGATTTAATCCACTAATCACCACTCAAATTTGAAATAATAACACTAATTAGTAATTGGTATTTTGATTTAGTAAATTAGTGGCCACTAATTAAACAAGTGAAGAACAGCAATAGCAACCAGAGACCATCTTGCGTTAATGGTAATTGGACATATTATTATCTTCAATAATTACAAGATTTGTCATAACTTGGAGGTTAGTTTATTTATCTTATATTGTATTAATTATTCTCACACCACACTTGAAATGGGTTACCGTACTTTCTAGAATTAGACGATCAATTTAGGAGAAGCATGCTCATTTTCATAGGTCAATTTCAAATATATATGGGTTTAAACATTGCAATAAATGTCCGAAAGCGAAATTAACATCAATTGAGTTGAACTTCTATCTCTTCACAACTGGCAATCATGTAAAGACCAACTTTAGTAATTATATACAATATTGTAAAAAACTTGTCTAGATAACACTTGGGCGACACTCATCACACGTTGACACGTTTAGGATGCTCAACTGCAACTTCAACATTTTACTGCGTCTTATTTTTTTTAAAACCTTGATGATACCTGTGATTTCTTTTATCTTCAATTAAAAGGATGATTAGTTCAAAGGGGTTTCTAGTGAAATAGATCTGGTTTCATCTTGGAACTATATTTGTTGATTTGACCAGAATGAGCGGACAGAACGAGGCCACAAAAAAATTTTAACAGGCTATGGGACCCACTAATTAAACCAAACCCAATTCCACCACCCCTTTCTAAATTCACACATTATTCTCCTTCCTTCCCCCTTTTCTGAGTTTGGTCAACGGCAAACCACAAATTCACTCGTGGCGGAGCACTCGCCGGAGGGAGAAGAGTGCTCTATGCGCGAGACACGACCGCCACAGCATTGAACCACCCAATCCAAATTACTGCAAGCTGCCACACTAACTCGCCAGAGCTGGAGACCTTGCCGATCAATCGAAAGCCCAGTGGCTACCATTGAAGATGGTAAGATATGCAATGTCCGTATGGTAAAGAGAATTGCCAAAGTAATTCGATTATATATATGAGATTCTATAAGCTATGGACAATTTCTTTCAACTTGTATATCTTAGAGAGAATTTGTGAAGGCACATGCTGACGATGGTTTCTTAGAAATTTTTGGATTGAAACAAGTATGGCAAGCTTCGATGGTTATGGTCGAAGTTATATCTTCCAAACACATAGCCCACAAGTGCTTCTATGGAGAGTACTCCTCTGACACACATGAAAATTACTGCTTTTCTTAGAAATTTTACATAGCCCCAGTTTCTGAATTCAGACCTGGGGGCGGGGGTGGAAGTGGGTTTGGTTTAATTGGTAGGTCCCACAGCCTTTTAAAATTTTTTTGTGGCCTCATTCTGCCTACTCATTCTAGCCACATCCGTTAGTGCACTAACTATATATATGTAAATGCAGTACGGACGGCGCAATTTGTTTGACTCTAAACTTTACGTGTAGATGATAATCACGTAATAATAAATAAAATTAAACAAACTAATCAACAAAAGGAAAACTTTTTGAGTTATAAATAGGGTTAATTTTGTAAATCGTTCCCAACATTTGAGTTAAAAACTGATTTCATCCCTAATTTTTTTAAGACACCCCACAGCCCCTAACCTTTAAAAAATGCACACAAATCATCTATATTTTTACTTTTCTGTCAAATTTTTATCAAAATGATGATTATACCCCTCATAAACATATTAATTTTTTTTAAAAGGTCTAAAAATAATAAAAAACTAAAAAAAACCCACCCCATTCCCACCACAAGTCTCCCTTGCTGCCGACAGTAAGCCAAAATGGTCCATTCCGACGGCCAAAAAAGAAGGGGTGAATCCCCCTATTTTGCTGCTATTTCAGCAGCAAAATGGGGAGATTCACCCTCCATTTGTGCTGCCAGAATGCTTCAGGAAATAGCAGCCATGTTACTGCCATTTCCAGCAGAATCCCCCCATTTCGCTGCCATTTCGAATTCACCCTCATTTGTATTGTCATTCTAGCAAGTAGAAAATGGAGAGTGAATCCCCCCATTTTGCTGTCGGAAATGACAGTAAAATGGGGGAATTCACCCCTCATTTGTGCTATGGGGGAAATGGTAGTAAAATTGGGGGATTCACCCCTTATTTGTACTGCCATTCCTGCAGCACAAATGCCGTCGGAAATGGTAGCCATGTTGCTGCCATTTCCGGTAGAAATGGGGGGATTCACCCATTTTTTTGGCCGTTTGAATGGACCATTTCGGCGGCCGGCTGCTGGTACGGCAAGGGAGACGTAGGGTGGGGATGGGGTGAGTTTTTTTAGTTTTTTATTATTTTTAAATATTTTAAAAAAAATTTAAAATGTTTATAGGGGGTATAATCGTCATTTTGATAAAATTTGGCTAAATAGTAGAAATAGGGACAATTTGTGTGTATTTTTAAAAGATTGGAGGCTGTAGAGTGTCTTAAAAAAAATTAAGGATGAAATTGGTTCTTAACTTAAAGGCTGTTGACGATTTACGAAATTAACCCTTATAAATATATTAAAGGACAATTTCATTTCAATCAAAAGGTCAAACATAGGACGGATTGTCATTTCTTTTTCTTTTCAGTTGACAATTAATGGAGAAAACATATACTTCTGTAAGCCATATATATAGTAAGGATTTATAAAAATGTGGGTTTTTAAATAGATTTGAAATTTAAATTTTATATTGGTGTTGAAATTTAATTGTATTATGTGAAGTTAATGATTAAAATGATGTGAGAGTTCACATTACATCAAATATATAGTTAAATGTGATGTTGACATATGTTTGAAATTTAAAATTTATATTGATTGAGAAATTGAGGTTGTTTTTAAATGCTTGCCAAACATTGTGATATTCCCTTTTCTATTGTGGAAAAATTTTAACATATTTTTGGTTTCTTACAAAATATAAGGTGAGAATGACAATAAATCAGAGTTATTTAAAGGGTGACAAGTGTTTGGTCATTAAACTTCAAATGACAAAAGAAAAATTACAATCCAACGCCATATATAAAATTACTCAAAACATTTCTTAGCAGTTCTTTGTATTAGCAACTTTTCTTTTCTTTCTAGTAATACAAAGAGCATCTCTAATGAAATGTTCATTTGAGAAATTTTTCTATTACAACATTTAAAATAAGTGATGTAGCAATAAAAGAAGTAGATATAGTCTATAAACAATGTCTATATATATATATATATATTTAACTCTCCTATTGTTCTTTCTCTCTCTTCTCCACTAATGTATTAACTACTCATATCTTGACAAATGTCCGTTACTTCATGCAATTCACATAACCATTAGAGATAGCTTATACCAATTTCCAATAATTCTAGCCACGTAGGAAGCCGTCCACTTTACATCACTGGAGATGTTCTAAGGTACCAATATCAGTATTGTCATCGTGATACAACGAAAACCAATTGATAGAGAAGACGATCGAAATCAGAATTAGGAGATGAAACGATGTATGCCATACTAAATCTCTTTAAGACAGATTTCGCCCCCCGTTAACCAAAAATACACACGAAATACACAACGCTCCTTTCAAGATCGATACTGCACGTTTATACCAACCTTGTCAGTTGAACCTTGACTGATAATACTCTTCGAATGCTCATAATTCTTTTTAAAATAAAAGAGTCGAATTTAAAAAGAAGAAGGAATAGAAGATATATTTATGATGATTTGGAATGAATTAAACAAGACCTGTGGGTCTTTATATAGAGATGTTGGAGAGATACATCTTGAAAAGACATGACCTTAACTCATTTTGATTGTTGAAAAATGAGTCATCTAGACCTACTTAGTTAATTATTTGATTAATAATTACTCAATATAAATTCTGTATCAATACAATGAAGAACACAGATAACTAGCTGTAGCACAAATAATAGTAATCTAATTCGCAATCAGTCTAATTAAGTATGACATGATATATCTAGATCGAGTAAAAGATATAATCAGTGTAAACTAGGAGGATATATTTTGGTCCATATGACATGAACAGTAACGCGTAATCTAGTGTAGACAAATAAACACAGAATCGACATTAGAATTGTTGACGCAGAAACCTAAAATTGGAAAAACTGCTCACAGGGAGAGTTTAATTTAGAGAAAGATACTTAAGTGCTATCATAATAGACACAAAACATTCAAAAGGAAAACCTTATAAAAGACTCACTCTTTACGCCTTTTGATATGTTTACAACTCCCGTTGTTTCTTTTTTCTCTTGCGTACCAAACGTCTATCAAGCTCCCAGAGATTTCCCGAATTCATCTAGGGACACTTGACCTCCTAAACTACTTGAACCTTGAGTGGATTGAGTCCCTCGCAACTTATATGGCCGCCTACCACATACTATGAAGGGTTACCAAACACGAACACAATATAAAAGTGTAAGAACAATGCAAGAATAAATCTCGTGTGGTCTTGTGTTTTTCTCTTGTATCAAGCTCTAAGAATTCTTCAATAAGGATGGCTCTATTGATATCCTTGACCTACAACAGAAGCCATATATATATATATAGGGTTATATATAGGGTAGTTTTTGAATTCTTGTGCAAGACAAGAATTAAAGTTACCATATACATGTATCAAACAAATACAAGGAAAATAGAATGTTAGTTTACCATAAAGTCTTAAACTTTCCTTATACAAATATAACTTTACATGCATAAGAATTAACCTAGTTAAATAAGGTACGTAAAAGACTACTCAAACTAGATAACTTAATAGTTGCACTTATTTGAAATATCTTGGTGCCTAAGAAAGTAATACACATGCCAAAATCCTTTCTTTTCGACCAAGACATAAAAATTTGCATGGAATAAATATATGTAATACGTGTATAATTTATATCTATTAAATACTCCAAGTTATGTTTAAGTGTTTTAATTTTTAGTTAAAAGTGCGTATTTAGGTGTTGGTTTGTTAATTTTTAGGTTATGGTTCAAGGAGTGCAAACGAATGATTTGCATTGAGTTCTGGTCAAATTTGCATGTTTGGGATAGATTTGGACTAGTGTTGCAAACATTCTGGAGCTTGGGGACCAAAAAGCAACAAGGAAAAAGATAGAAGATCAAAAGGAAGATGAAAAAAATCTCCAGCTTGAAGTTTGTTCATTGTGGGCGCAATGTAGGAAGCACTGTGGGCGCAATGAAGGAGCGATATCTGCCACAAATCAAGATTCAGAAAGCTGAAAATTGGTTGCAGATGCAACGAAATGGTCATTGCAACCCCTTGTGGCTTTGAAAAATTACACATTGCGGCCGCAATCGCTTGTCCAAACAATGAAGTTCAGAGAGCAAGTTAGAGCATTGCGGGAGCAATGATGCCTGATTGCAGGTGCAAAGAAGAAATTGGGGAAGTGTTCACTTACTTCATTGCAACCGCAATGATTAGTCGGAAGAAATCTTATATTTTCCTTTTTTATGTCAATTTCTTAGTTTAGTAGGTTTATTTTACGATTTCTAAGAGCTTTTTAAGGTTTGTAAGCCTCTTGTAAATAGGATATACCAGTTCTCAATTTAGGACATTCATATACACCCCCGGTATACATTACAATACTTTGTTTATTTGAGAGATCGGAAGAGTTTAGTTTAGTTTTTGAGTAGAAGCTTTGGGTTGAAGAACATTGGTGTAATTATTCTATTTCTCCAGTATTATTCATCAAAACTTGGTGATGGATTCCCACTCTTTTGTACTTATTAATTATATGAGTAGCTAAACTTTTTTTCTTCGGACAAACGATATAGCCCTACTGTGAACCCTAGTTGTTTGTTTATTGATTCAATGTTTAAAAGTGATTTTTAGTTAATTCTTTATCGTTGTTTTGTATGACTTTCACTTATTTGGTGTGTGAATTTGTGAATGTTTATTGGTTTGTGTTGAACTCCAGATAAAAATACATGAATTAGATTAGGCGATAAAGGACATTAATTTAGACAAGCCAAAGAGATTTGCTTAGATCGGAAGAGCGTTTACGTAAATTAAACTTTGGGGATATTTGCATGAATTCTTGTTATTTAATGCACTTAAGGGGGTTTTTAATGCGCTCACTTAGACATAGGTAAGGAGGCATAATTTAGTAGGATTAACTAGCTTCGAGAGGGGTGGTTGGTTAATTATGTGAACTCGACTGTTAACTAAGATTAATTTTTGTTGAATCAATGAATGGGTAGCTAAAAGAATCAATGGTGGTGAAATTGTGAGTCTCAAGTTCACATAAATCTCGAAAAACTTTTCAAAATAATTTGTTCCTCTTAATTTGCTTAATCTTTGCTTTTATTTATTGATTTACTTTTAATCACAAAATCTAAATTTTTATTGTTTCAACTAGAGCATTAATCGAGTATTCAGTACTTAAATCTTTCCTCATGGGAATGATAATCCAGACTCATTGTCTACTATATTACTTGTTCGACCCATACACTTACGGATTACACGCATATTTTACATGAACAATATCACATGTAAACAAGTCATGCAAAATATGTTACGAAATTTTGACACTTAAAAAAAAAAATAGGAATACCAACACACACACAATTTTGTGCTAACATTGATATATATATATATATATATATATGAAACACATCTTGATAAACGGTGAGGGCCGGGGGAAGACATACCCACCTCAAACTCGTCCCGTTGCCATTCCTATCTACCCTAACCTCTGTGTTTTTTACACTTTTCGTCTATATCGCTTCAAATCAAATAACAACACAAAAATGTTCACCCACCCATCGGTGGGTGAACTTAGACCGCCCCCCGCCTACATGGGGGCGGTGATTGGTCCTCCCACATTTGGATGGACCGGGTGAATGGGACTAAATAATTACATCCTGAATTTCAACATTTCTTATATTATCTACCCCTTCCGTTAATTGATGTTAGTTTGACTGTAAAATGGTAAATTTTTTTTTACTAAAAGACCGAAATACCTTCGAAATATTAAATTACACTTGAGTTTTTTTGGATTTTCAAATCCTCTTTGTAATAATAATATTATACTATAATTAGTAAAGATCTCACTTAATTTCTAGCTTAAACGAATGAAACTATTCTAATTTCTTTTGCTTTAGGTTATTTTTTTTACTCTTCCACTTCTTTGAAATTTTAATTTGATGCGAATTTTTTTTATTAGTAATGGGTTTAATATGGCGCAAAAGAGGGGCTCAAGAAGAATAATTTTTTGTTCTAATTTTTTTATTTCCAATTCTCTCGAGATTTCAAGGGCATTTTGTCATTTAGGGAAAAAGTTGATCATCTAATGGTGATATACTAAAAGATTTTAACCAAAGTGATAAATTATGTCAGAAATGTTAAAATTAATGGTATAAGTGTCGGGTTTAAAAAAATATGGACGAAAAGCACAACAAATTCAAACGTTTGAGGTAGATACTGTTAATTAGCTAAGATTCAAGTTTTAATATTCTGCAGGTATCTTGGTCTTTTAGGGAAAAAAATTTGACCATTTAACGGTCAAACTAACATCAATTGACGAAAATGGTAGATGACGCAAGAAATGTTGAAATTGAGAGTGTAACTCCTAAGTTTGAAACAATGTGAATGTAAAGCACATAGAACTCAAACTTTAGGGATAGATAGTGCTAATAAGCGTTGATTTAATGAAACCAATAGTCGTTGCTTGTGTTTTTATAACTATGCAAGCTCTTTGACAAGCCAATATCATTATGTAGAAAAATTGTTTTTCTTTCTATATGAATGGGAAAAGGATGCGTATAATTATTTTTCCAAAAGTACAAATATAGTATAATTTACCATTATAATCGCTGAAATTATAATGTACATACAACTAATCAATAAATAACCAAATAAACCAACCAATAATTGAAATCGATTCCTACTCTAGTCTATTTTTGGGCATCAAACTTGATTATAAGCTACAATATAAATCGAGGCCATTTCATGTATACACGATGAAGTGAATGATTCATTAATTTGACTGTGAAAATGAATCCAATAACTATTACTACGATAAAAGAAATATAACATAGGACATGCATTAACTAAATAATTGGAGTGTACATTTCACAATTGGTAGTAAATATTCTGAAATAACAAACAAAATATGCAATACTTCAAAGTGAAAAATCTTATTTATGAATTTTCCTGTTTTGTAATATAAAACTAAATAATGGCAATTCAAAAGAAAAGCAGGTTTGTTTTTAACAGGCATTTTGAGGAAATTTTATTTCATAAATTGCATGTTGCTTGTAGAATGGGAGCATATATGCTTCTTTCTTAGGCCTTTTTTGTTATTATAAAAGTTCTCAGAATTAAAATCTCAAACATTATTAAAAATTTTATTTTTAATTAATTTGATAAAAGTAAACTCAAATTGAAATTAAGTATTCATTTACAATCAAATTGAATTAAAATAGACATTTATAGACATAATTGTAGTATTGGAATGAAGTAACTTGAAAAGTTGGGATATATATGTTTATAATATGTTCTTATATGTTAGGTTGTATTTAAATTCACATTTACATCTTAGATATGATACTCATATTTTGTATCTTTCAACGTCAGAATAACGCCTTAATTATCAAAAGAAATGAAATAAGAGGAAATTTTAAAACAGACCAAAAAAGGGAAAAAGAAAAAGAAAGAAGCAAATGTGGTTTCAGCAGAGAAAAAGGAAAATAATAATAATACTTTTTGTCCATTTCGTATGACTTAATTTTTTGTCATTTGTCATTAAACGAATTCAACAAGTAATAATGATATAAAAACGTTGTAATCACTTATACAATACATATAACAAAATATTCTGTCATGGCATTTGAAACATCCTATTGTTGCAAGTAGCTGAAATATAATATATGAATTTAGAAAAAAAAATCTTGAATTTCATCTCATATTTTGTATCTTTTGACGTCAAAAAATGCCTCAATTATCAAAAGAAATGAAATAAGAGGAGCTTTTAATAGGGAGCAAAAAAGGGAAAAAGAAAAAGAAAGAAGCAAATGTGGTTACAGCAGAGGAAAAACGAAAATAATAATACTTTATGTCCATTTAGTATGACTTTATTTTTTATCATTAAACGAATTCAACAAGTAATAATGATATAAAAATATAAAAACGTTTTAATGACTTGTAAAATACATACAACAAAATATTCTATCGTGGTTGCAAACAGTTGAAGTATATGAATTTACAAAAAAAAAATTTTGAATTTTATCTCATGTTTTCTATCTTTCGATGTCAAACTAACGCCTCAATTATCAAAAGAAATTATATAAGAGGAACTTTTAAAAGGGACCAAAAAGGGGAGCAGGAAAAAGAAAAAAGAAAGAAGCAAATGTGGTTTCAGCAGAGGAAAAATGAAAATAATAATAATAATAATTTCTGTCCATTTCGTATGACTTTATTTTTTGTCATTAAACGAATTCAACAAGTAATAATGATATAAAAATACTGTAATCACTTGTACAATACATACAACAAAATATTATATCGTGGCATTTGAAACATCCTATTGTTGCAAGCAGTTGAAAGATATGAATTTAGAAAAAAATTCTTGAATTTTATACATATGCCATTGTCAATATGTAATTTTATAGGTGTGTTATAATTTAGAAATCAATGTTCGAAAGGTCAATGGATATTGATTTTGTTTAGCTTTTGTCTCAGCATTCATGCAAAGACGCCGGATTTTGGTGGTTTTTAGTTAAAAATTTCTTGTCCTTACAAATATATGTAAAGACTGAAAATTGTACATACCGTACAGGAGATTGTAACATGTTTGACATTAAACTTTACATACAAATGATCATTCCCTTGTAAATAATGGAAAATTAAATGAAAACATGACACTTTGACTATTGTTCTCACTAGACCTATACAAATTTCAAAGTATTTATTAATTTTTTCTTCATTATCTTACAAAAGTCTAAGTACGAATCCAAAAGGAGGAGATTTTATATTGTATATGATAATAATAGATAATTCAAAAATGTTAGGTAGCCTTATGTAGACACGATTTATCATCCATCTAAATAACTCTGCTTTATTTTGTTTGGCTTAATCACCATCATATATATATATTAGCATATTTGACAATATTTGTTACCTAACTTAAAAATATGAAAAATAAGCAAAAAAAAAAAAAAAAAGAAAAGAAAAAAGGAAGACTCAAATGAACAGTGGTAATAGTGTAGTTATTGTTGATTTTATGAAATTATTACGGATTAGATATATGTAGTTAAAAGACGTGCAGACCAAACTTGGATGGGACATTTATGAAGTAGTAAATTATTATTTATTTTATCTTATATCTGTATATTCTAAATAAGTTTTTTTTTGTTTTTCTAACTAAGTATCATACCTGTAACTTTCAATTCATTTTTTAAGTCTACAAAGAATTGCACGCTTCAATTTGGTAAAACTATTTCACTTAGTTAAGGCCATTTGCTATGGGGGGACATCAAGGTCCGCCCTTTAAGGCAATTAGATGTAGATATATATATATATATATACACACGCGCGCGCACACACACATATATAATATCACATGAGTATAACTAAATTTGTGTATCTGCTTAAAAATGTTTTTACCAAGATCATAGATTGAGAATGATCATATTTCTTGTAAAAGTACTACGTGAAGATACTATTTTATGTCAACTTCCTAACAAAACAAAATATATCTGGAAAAAGTATTTCCTCAAGATAACTATGTTACCTTATTTGAAACCAATTTCTAGCCTTGAAACTTGTTTTTAACTTTTCAAAAACCATTTCACCTAGGCTATAGAAGTAAAAAGAAGACTATTTTCTCGGGTGTCTAGTTGTTTAATTAATTAATGGAAAGAAAGGCTGTCCTTTCAATTTTGTAAAAGATACTTAAAATCTTGAGACTGGCCTAAAAAGACAAATTGCTTTAAGAGCCAACCAAAACTTGTTTGACTTACATTGCCATCCAAATATAGATCCAAAATATAATCCATCACTTTCCTTGAGTTATAATTTGTAATCTTCTTTTGCATCCATATAGCTATAGGGTCTCTTTTAAATATTTCCCAGAAGTTTTGTTAAAAAACTTTCTTTCCATGTCGCATATATGGGTACATATCATGTGGATTTAAAATACACATAGTGTGTATCTATACACGCAACATGGGATGAGAAGTTTTTTAACAAGACTTTAGGAAAGTGCTTAAAAATTTTCCTATAGCTATATGTAGAGTTAACCTCTAATATATCTAAGAAATTGAAGTTGTATCTTGAAAAGGTTTTGATGTTTAAATTAAAACTAGATATGATATAGTAATAATAATAGATTTTCCTTGCTTTCTCTCTCTCTACTTTTTTTTTTTTGGGTTAAGACACAGAAGACAGGCACACATATGTATGTGTTTGTAAATATTAATTCTCCCCATATATCCTATACATACATATATATATATATATCTCATCTCCACGTGATGAAAATTTTATGAAAACCCAAATAGACATGCCGTCAGACATGCCCCCATAGAAACCTAAGTGAAACAAAAATGGAAAATTTATTCAATATACTTCTGCTCATTCTTAATTATATTGATTTATGAAGGCAAATGATTATAAAAATATTAGTTAATATTAATTTTATAATATTAGAGGAAAATATTGGTATAAGTTTTCAGTTAAAAATTGATATACGTAGCTAAATTTCATGGTTTCAGTTGATATGTTCACAATCTTAATTATTAGTCAATGAATAAATCCATTTAATATAATTTGTTAATATTTTGGGACAAATTAAAAATTACGGAAAAGATCACAAACTTGCATTGGTTTGATTGATCACAATGGTATTCTTTATGACTTTAAAGCACATCAAGAAAATCTCAAAAATACAGATCATTATTAAGAACGAAAAGGCGCTATAAACTAATGAATAGTTGACAAACCTAACGCAACAGAATATGTTATTGATAAACGCGAGGATCTTCAATCGTGGTCCATTCATCAAAAACCATGGTGCATGAATATATTTTTTTCTATTTATGTGTGAGATTAAAAGATACCGGACCAACTTGTTTGGAAATTTATATAATTTATAGACCAAGAATGATAGTTTAAGTAGTAAAGAACACATCTTAAGAAGATGAGATTTTGAGTTTGAGTCTGTACCTTTCTTAAAGTTTCCAAATTGTATTTAAAAAAAATTATAATCCATGATCTCTTTTACTTAAAAAGCTCAAGTTTCCTCAAATGGGACATTAACGAAAAGCAGAAGCATATATTCAAACAACTTGACATTTAACTGTGCATTATGAATAATTTCTTTTTCGAATGAAGTATTGTGTATATAAATTGCACTCACTTAATTTAGATGTGTTTCATTTAAGTACAGCTATTTCCCCATATAAGGCCATATGCTAAGATCTGGAATCAAGGCCAGCCTTCAAGGGCATATACACGCTTCGAAATATTGTACTCTTGTCAAAGTACTTTATGAAGATGTTATTTTGTAGCAACTTCTAGTAGAAGCTTTTCTAATTAGAGATATATCTTGTAAAAACTACACATGTTATTCAGTAGTGATCTAACGTACTAAAAACGTGTTTGTGCTTTTTAAAAGCCATTTCAGGTGGACTCCTATAATAGACACCATTTAATATAAGTATTTTTCCTCAATTAATTGAATGAATGGCCCTCTTTTAAAATTGGGTAAAAGCTACTTAAGATCTCAAAAAAATCTAGGCAGACCAGATGAATTGTTTTAAAAGCCAACCACAAAATTCTTTGACCACGTTACAATCCTATTCAAGATCCTTCACTTTCGTTGGGTTATGGCTTGAAATCTTTCTTCTGAGTCTATATTAACTACATGTGGAGCCTAATTCTGATATTATCTAAGAAATTAAAGTTCCTTCTAAAAAGATTTAAGTCATTAAGATGATAACTCTATAATCTTATATATCGACCTGAAACTTAACTCCATTTTCCAAATTATTAAAATGTGATAAATTGTTTTTAACATTAAAATATGTTCACTTAATGCAATTTTCTCATAAATTTAAAATGTTTAAGAAGTTCCTATGGGAAAGCATAATGTATAAAACATATGGTTCACCCGAGGAAGAGATCGAGCTTCAAAAACCAGTAAATGGTCTTATCAATACATAAATGTATAACTCCCCAGGAATTTTAATTGTGATCATATTCATCATTGTAGGAATTGGGTTCAAACTTTCCCAATACCCTTTTCATCATTGGACTTTGGAAGTATAGGAACGAGTATAGTTCGTTCTAGAAATTCCTACCTCTATCTATCGCTAACATGTTTGGATTTTTTGAAGCCCCATAGGCATGCAGAAGAGAAATGCTATCCCCACTCATTCAAATAACAATTAAGGTGAAGTAGGGTCATGAATGAAATAAGATATACATAATGTATTTTCTATTTTCAATGTGTGTGTATTCTTTCTAGTAACAATTTAGAAAATAAAATATAGTTCTCAACAAACTTTTTTTTTTTTTTTTAACTTTATACACAACTGAAGATAATATAAACTTTTTCCCGTTTATTATCTGGCAAATATCAATTCCCTCCTAACACACACACACACAAAAAATGTACTATTTAATGCAAAAATGGCTTTAATTACTTTTAAAATTTTAATTACGTGAAGGTAAATTTAAAAATTTCTATTACATACCATCAGAATGCATTGGTCTGCATAGACACCTAACACAGGAAATGAAAAGAAAAAAAATTCTAAATTAATGTGAGGCCAACTAATAATATAAATATTAAAATTAAAATGCAATCAAGTCAGGTACCTATTCAATACACTCGATAATATAATATCCACCATACAAAAATATTGGCATAAGCTATCACATAACCTTGATACGTACGTCGTTAAAACTACGTTGTTTCAATCCACAATTTTATTAATTAATAAACCCATTTAATATGGTTTGGACTAATGATTTGAATGAGTGCTACAATGGTTTAATATTCATGTTTCGGGTGGAAGGTCCTGGGTTCAAATTACACTACCCCTCCCCTATTTTCCCATGTATCAGGGAAAAAAAATATGGTTTGGACTAATAAACCCATTTAATATAGATTTTTTTGAATATTGTGGCACAAATTGAAAAGATTCAAAAGATTACAAAATATAAATTTATTGTTGGAAGACTTTGCACCTATTTGGTGTGTCTCCTCGAATTTGCCCTTATTTTGGGTTTTCATACTTTGATAATGTTGCATAATTGCTCCATTATCAATTTCATTAAATACCTCATTTTCAATGTAAACTGTCCAACTATAATTCAACTACTGGTCTCCAATTCAATTGTGTAACCAAGTCATGATAAGATTCATTATAGAAAATACTCTCTCTAATGTTGCAGTGCCAACAGAAAGAATTAAAGGCTATTTTATAAGCCTGTAAACTAATGGATACAATTGATTTCTTTTTGTCGAAACCAATTAATGTGCAAGATCACTAAAGCCTTGTAATAATCGTCTGATATTTTCATCAGTGCACATATAAGTAATATATGTGTCAAGTTGATTATCAAGTGCCAATACTTCTAATGGTGAAAAAGTCTCCAAAAAATACGCGGCAAGTTAAATTAATATGTTCTTGTCAAATGCGAAGAAAAAATTATCTAGACACAAGCATGCTATACGAAGGCACAACCTGATGTTTACCTCAGAAACTTGATCATTCAATTCTTGAAATTGAATATTAATACTGGCATAAAAAATCCACACGTAGTGTTGCAAATTTGTCACTTCTATTACCATTGTAAAACTAATGTTAACTAAGGTGGAGATTGATGTACCATCTCAATTACTCTTTCATTTTTTATTACAAAATTCTTAACTTTTGGTTAAATAGGCAGTGAAGGACCCTCCGAAAATTCACATGGAAGTAATTAAGTTGTTCAAAAATTCTTTATCTTCCCATTTCAAAAAAATTGAGGACCTCAAATGTAATTTCTGAAAATATAAAGATACTCATGTATTGATGGCCTTGATATTAGCAGACATTTTCAAGCTTGGTAGAAAATTTTGTACATTTTAAATGTTGTCTTCAAAACATATAATACGGGCATGCATGACAAATTTACTTTTTGTGAGCCCTGCGAACCTTATTAATTGGCGACAACCATCATGCATTTGGACCATAAAATTTGTTGTGACACTGAAAAAAGAAGCTTCAAATGCCACAATCTAATAAATAAATTGCGTCAAAAGACGATCCTAAGTCTCTAATTTCTCTAATAGCGATCTTTGAGTCGATCTTTAGAAATTCTCAAGAAATATACGTATTTATAACTGAAAGGGCCAGAAATAAAAACAAATCTTAATCAGTCTTGTCTATTTTTGGGCCTCTTGAAGATGACACCAATGGTTGTTGCAAGTTCTTAATTAAAATTGCTCTCAAGAAGTAATAACACTTGGGCTTTGTGTTGATTTATGTCACGTGGGTGCGAAGGATGCATGAAATTGTTGGTCTTAAATTACTCGAAAATGGAACATGAGATACTATTTGTAGAATGAGGGGACAAGTGAAATGGTGCGTACACACACGATGGAGGAGGTCTTTAAATGGACGAAAATTCTAACCGTGGGTCCGCGGTTGCTCAGAAAAGAGATATCTAGCCCATTTTATACTACAATGTTTAATTGCTTCTGTGAAAGGACTAATAGGGACAATTGAAATGGCGCGTACATTATGTGAATTTTCTATAATAACAGATTTGGTTTCAGATTTGAAATAAGATCTGCGTAGGTGGCGCTGACTGGGAGCCACCTATGCGGCCGTATAGCCAAGGCAGTGCGGCCACACCGGTCAAACTGCCTTGACTGTGCAACAGCACCAGGATGTGTGGCCGTGCCATACGGCCTGTTCGGCCGCACCATATGGTTTGTGTGGTTGCATGGCTCCAGGTGGCGCTCAGTTAGCGCTATCTAAGTAGATCTGGTTTCAAATCTAGAACTAGATCTGTTACTATAGAAGAACTCATATATTTTGTGTTCTAAAGTCGCCCCTTGTTTCATTTTTGAAATTTTCTTTTTGTTGAAAGACTAAATTTCGGATCAGTCTAAATCATGTTACTTATCTCCACTATGCATTTATAAATTGAAATTTTAAAACCACACAAACCAAACCAAATATAGATGGTTAATTAGGGATGGTGAACATTATATCATTTGGAAAATAACTGTAATTTTCTTGATTTGGTTTGGTTAGATTCCACCGTCAGAACAAAGCTACATCAAATAAATGAGCAAGACTGGTCCGTCAAAGCAACTTGCTAATTTGATGGTCTGAAGGGTATTAAAAGGAAGTTGGGTACGTATAAGTTGTTAGTTTTAAATGCTTAAAAACCCCGCGGACTTCACCAGTTTTATTGGGTGTCATGAGTTGCTTGCGTGTACTTAAACCCACATTGTTATATGGGTGATATAAGGTGCTAGAAAACTAGAGTATGAATAGTGAACCAAACGGATTGACTTAGTGGGAAATTATCAATCTTTTAGGTTTTGGAGAATTGGATAGCTCTGCTACCCAACTACCATAAATGCCGTCATTGGAGAAACGCAAGACCCTTATACAGAGACTTGTTATATATAATGCAAAAGATATAGAATTACGAAGAAAGTAACACACACCTAGAAAATTCCCAAATTGAAGATAAACCACGTTACTTTCACTAAATTCACTATTTGAAAAATTTATACAATCATATGAAATAAAATCTCTCAATTCGCCCCTATATGCCGAAATACAACCTTAAAAATATTTATTTATTACTATTAATTGAAACTACCCCAAATCTCCATATAGTCTACAGTAAACACCAAGAAACCATTTCCCTGCCGATTATTGATTTCCCGGAAAAAGTTAAATAAAGCAAGGTGTAAAGCATATAAACTTCCACAAATTTTGTCACGACGCTCTTCCGATCTTGAAGCTTAGGGGCTTGTTCTCCCCAGCTTAAATTTTGTTCTCCTTAACATGTTGGACTAATGTAGCTGGATAGAAATGATAAAATTCAAAAATATTTGACAAGAACCAATATTTCGCACAAAGTGGCGCAATATAGATAATTATAAAATGAAATTTGTTTATTTTCTTTAATTCAATTTTTACTCTTAAGGGCGAAGTAAATCGTATTACCAACTACGAAACAATGTTATCAATAAAATACAATCATTGAATTAAAGAAAAAGGTAATTTACACCTTCTGTCCCCAACTTTTCAATTTTTAATAGATTACGTCTCTAATTTTTAATCCTACTCCTGGGGTTCCCCAACCTTTATCAAAATCCCTAGCCAGGTCTCTGAAAACGGAAACAGTCCAAAATGGCCATTAGTCAAAGTGTTAATTAGGGGTAATTTTGATAAGACACCAAAAACAAATATTTTAATTCAAAAAATTAAAAACAAATTATTTTTTTTTTCTTTTTTATAAAAAAGGAAGGTTTGGGGAGAGTCCCCCACCCCAAACTGTCATTTCCAACAGCCAAAGGGTGGGGGCAGTCTCCCCATGCTTGCTACATTTCGACGGCAAGCACGAGGGGGAATCTCTCTCTACCCCCAGTTGCCATTTTCTACAGCCAAAGAGCCATCGCAAATGGTAGCAAGGAGGGGGTGGGGGAGTTCCCCCCGCTGTCGCTTCGGCTGCTGGAATTGGCAGCTTGTCCCTCTACCCTCAACTTTTTTTTTAATTTATTTTTAATTTTTTAAATTAAAATACTGTTTCTTCTGTCTTACAAAAATTACCCCTGATCAACACTTTGATTAATAACCACTTTAGGCAGTTTCTGTCTTCAAAGACTTCGCTGGGGATTTTTGTAAAGGTTAAGGACCCCCAATAGTAGAATTAAAGGTTATGGACGTAATCTATTAAAAGTTGAAAGGTTAGAAACGGTAGGTGTAAATTACCCTAAAGAAAAATGGGTTAATTACACTTAACGTCCCCAATCTTTCAACATTTTATCGATTACGTCATTAACCCTTAATTTTTCATTTTAACGTCCTCAACCTTTTAAAAGTGTCACACTTAAAGTGCCTATGACGGAAACTGCTTATTTCTAGCTTTAAAGTCAAAGGTATTTTGCTAAAATACAAAAAAATTAATATTTTAATGTTTATATTTAAAAAAAAAAAAGAAAGAGAGGGGAAGACCTCCTGAGGCTGCCAGAAATGGCAGAAAAGTGCTGCCATTTCCCGCAGCACATGGGGGGTCTCCCCCTTTCTGGCAGCCAAAGGGGGAAGTCTTCCCCGTTTGGCTGCAGGAAATGGCAGCAAACGGGGGAGACTCCTCTTTTTTTTTTGCTACCATTTCTGGCCGCCAAAAAAGGGAAGGAGTCTTCTCCCTGTTTGGCTGCTGAAATGGTAGCAAATTTACTGCCATTTTGGGTAACCTATCCCTTTTTTTGTTTTCTTTTTTTTTTTTTTGGAAACGATTTTGTTTTCTTTTTTTAAACATTAAAATATTAATTTTTTGTATTTACCAAAATACCCTCGACTTTAACGATAGAAATATACAATGTCTATCACAGGGACGTTAAATGTAAAAGTTTTAAAACGTTGGGGGCGTTAAATCTGAAAATTAAATGTTAAAGACGTAATCGATAAAAAGTTGAAAAGTTATGGATGTTAAGTGTAATTAACCCAAGAAAAGTTGACATAATAAGGGGAAAAATGGGATTACATTAATACATATATTGAGATTATATTTTAAGTTTAGGTAAAAAGTAATTTAACTAAGTGATAACTTAATTAATAAGTTATAGGTAAATTCAATGACCAATAAGTAATATATCAAAGTTTAGTGATGGTTTAATAACCTAAATATAAGGTATTAGTGACCTAAGAAACAATAATATTTTAGTAATCTAAAAGTATAATAACAATTAAAGTAATGACATTGCCATGTGACGTAACCATTGTGCCACATCATATTTTCCATTACACGCACTAAATATTCTGTTAGTTTTAACAGATAGAAACCATTTCAGTGATTAATAGATAACGTTTTTGTAAATTCAATGATAGATGCGCAAGACTTTTATAAATTCAGTGACTAAATAGATAAACAAGACTTTAAAAAATTCAGTGACTAACAGATAACACGTCAAATTCACCGTCATGGTTTAGTCATAACTCATAAGGGCAAGCCCAATTTGAGTCACATCCTTTCCACATCTCGTAAGTCGTCCCTATTTATAATAATAAAAATAAATGAATTTCCGTGATCCTTCAGTATTCTGTATAGGAGCTTGCCATTGAAAGACCAATTACTGAACATATCATTTTCTTTGTGTGTCAAAAGCCATTACCTTCCTGTAGGATCTCATTCAACATCTGATGCCATGAATTGCTCAGCAGTTGCCATGGTTTCAAAATCATCAACATTGTAAAATTCCAATGGTCCGTTGAAAACTTTCAACCCAGCAAGTATAATAAATCTACCAGCTGGATACCAATAAAGTGCATTGGCCTGCTTGCCCTTGAGAGTGTTGAGCTTTGAGACCCCGCCAGTATTACTAGCACTTCGCATCGAGTAGAAACTCACATCACATTATCTCAATGAGAAGATTGTGAAGACGACGAAGCATGTGATGAAGACGTGTCTGTTTCGACGGTTCTAAAAAACAAATCCGCGAGGCGATTTTCCGCATCTTGAGGAGTAAACCTTACGACGCAAGCGAGATTCCTGTTTCTCTTCAATGTAGCTATATGGGCATTATAAAGCTCCCGATACCTTGGCACGATCTTGCTTGCTATTGATGACTTGATATCGTCCCGAACTTTGCTATTTGTTACGATACAGGAAGAATACTTACGGTAGGCTTCGTCCAACAGTTCGTTAAAACTCCGGAAAACTTCCTTAACTTGTTCCGGACAGAGATCGGAACCTTGGGAATTTTCTTCAGAGAGTCGATGACGTGGCTCCATCCTAGCCGTTCGTAGTTTGACGAAAATTGTCTGATCTTTGATTCCAGTTTTGATAGCCATTCATCTCCGAGGACGTATTGGAGATTGCATGTTCTTCCCCGAACGACCACGTATTGGAGATTATTGATTAAGAATAAGTAAGAGAAAGAAGTGTCTTTGTATAACTCTGCTTTGGCGTCGAGTTTGCAAAGGAGAACTAGTATTAACCAGGCGAATTTTAGAGAAATCGCCGGCGCCGGGAACTCGTCGCTGTCGGAGAAGCCGAATAGAGATTTCTCCGGCAAGGAATTCTTCCGCGGTTCCGGTGATTCTTCCAGTATATCAGAGAGAACATTGCTGTAGTCGGCGAGAATTGACAACTGATTCATCACATCAACTGTCAGAGGGTAAACCCCGGCGCCGGTGACCGGAGATTTGGAAGAATCTTTCTGGACTGAGGACTCGAATTCGTTTAATACCGTCCGGACATACTCCGCGAGCCTCACAAGAGACGAAACCGCCTGACACTTGACACCGGCCGTGGAATCGAACGAGAAGATGGATTCGATCTCCGGCCAGTTATCAGAGATTCCCATGTACATATCCAGTACTCGGAACAGTTTATCTGGCGATTTCTTGCTGTTTTTGGCCACATTTTCTGGAAATCCAAACAAAATCATGGCTCCTTCTTTCGAGACCTCCGTGAAACAGGATTCTCTGATGGAATCCGAACTGGAAAAAACGTGATCGCAGAGGATTCTTTCTCCGTTGAACAGCGTTTTAACTGCAATTTTAACACCATTAAGCCAATCCTTAATTCTCAACTCCAGAACATCCCAATTCATCTTATGAATCTGGGAGGAACTGAATTTCTCAACCCCAAGCCGATAAATACCTTCATCGACAATGGATTTCCGGATAATTTTGTATATTTTTACACACTCTTTCGCATAACCAGAAGAAATCATGCACTCAGCTATCAATTTAAGATCAGCCATGGCAATACTGGATGCATCTTCTACTTCGCAAATCGAATCGTTCACTATCTTGTCCTCGTCCTCGTCGTCATCAAAACCAGAAGTGCTTGTAGAGGCACGAGACGAACGAGCAGAAACAGATTCAGGATCCAAATGTGCTCGATTCATAGACAAAATCTGATAGAACTCCTTCTGCAGCCTCTTCATGGCAATCTGCATTAGCATTTGGCAACGGGCTAACTTCTCCGAACACGAACTCTCGGTAACCGAAAAGTGCATAGCCTTCTGGAGATTATTCACGCACTTGATGAACTCCCATGCCTCCCCTCGATTCTCGTAAAACAGAGAAGTAACTTTGGCGTAATTAGTCGATTCCGGGTTCCATTTCGTGATAATAGGCTCGGCGATTTCTAATGTGGTGTCCAGCACTGACTCAGTAAAACTCAGGCGAGGTGGGGACATCCCAAATCGGGAAGGTGAAGCAAAACGGGATATTGAATTCGAAGATGAAGAACCTTTGGGTGAAAAACAGAGATTCCTCATCCCTTTTCTTGGCATCATCGCGAAGGATTTCCGATATTATTTGAGAGAGGAATTGTTGAAGTTGCGGTAAAGGAGAAATCTATGCGGAGGAATGGAAGAGGTATTTATAGGCCTGAACCTCATAATTGGAAATGGGATGCGCGTCAAACCAAAGGTGGAAAGGCGACACCTCACGATGTCTTTAGTTTTCAAGAATATTACCATTTTTTCCATTTTCATCTATATTAAAATATAAAATATAGATAATTCAACTAAAAAATTATTAATTTTCTATTTTCAAAAAAAAATTATTAGTTTTCTTATATGTCCTAATCTAATGTGTATTGTTAAAAATAAAATAAAATAATTAAAATAGAATAATTAATAAATCAAATAATACAGTTAGTAAATGTCTTCAATTTGTGTTTTCAATACCATTAAATGTATATTTCTAAGATTTTGTGAAAATAAGAATTCAACTATTTTTGTGGAACTAGAAGAAGTTGTATTTATTTCAATATTTGTTTTTTTTCTTTCCCTCTCCATGTATAAAGGTTTATATATCTAATCTCTTTTAAGTACTAATTATGGTTTCCTTAACATAAACTAATATTGATTCTGTAAAATTTCATACGCTTTAGGTGAAAAATGAATAACATGTTTTAGAATAGCAAATATGCAATCAAGGGAAAATAACGCATGTCAAAGGAGGTAATCAAATTAAGTGTCCCATCAAATTTTAGAACTGTTTATTAAGCAAAATAAATAAGCCCCGGACCAGAAGCATAAGGTGACCATAAAAACTTTCGCTTAGAGACCGGAACTATGGTTAAGAGTAACACTTTCCACTTATTATTTCTTTTCTCCATTTACTATGAACAATGTCGCATCTATAATAACCAGAACTAACAACAAATCCATTTACCCACATTTATTATAATTTTTTTTATACAACTCACTTTTATTATTTAATGTCATATAAATTAGTGCTGTAATTAACATAATAATTATAATTTTTCCATGCCCCTTCTTATCAACAAAACTTATAACATTTTCAATGAAATCAGTCATGAGTACAAGCTGAAGCCATGAAGGTGGTTACGAATCGATATTTGATTTTCTCACTGATAAACTGCTTATAAATAGTAATTGACTTTATATTATAAAATCTTATTTAACTCTATTTAAAAAAAAAAAAGAAACTGTTAAACTAATAGCACTAGAAGTTTCCAAACATAAGAAAGGGAGATGCGGGGACGGGAAGGGGTATGAAATTAGTGGTTGTAGCATTTGACATTTCGCGATCGAAAATCGAAAATATCTAAATACGACATTTTTTTTTTTTTTTTGGATTCCTGGCGTTACACGTGGCGAGTTCTTGCCACTCTTCATTCCATTTTTCCCACTCTGAGTAACCGCTATTATCTTCTAGGAAAATTACGTACAATGGTGTGGTCCTTTGATTTGGAAATTTTCATGTGGTCCTTTGATTTGGAAATTTTCACGTTCCCATGTTGTTGTCTCGTGTTTGTTGAATAATACGTATTTGGAAAACTATGAATGAACACGGGTGATGATAATTGATAAGTATTGTGCATACGAGTAGAAGAGACTATTATGCTTGTTTATACATAATGATGACGCGTATAAATGTAAACTATCAATAAGATCACCTGTTTTTATAGACAAAACATCAATTTTAATCAAACGCCAGACGTTTGGCTTGTGAATGGAACTGAATCGTTTCTTGATTGGTAAGTACTTTGAAACTTATGCACATGAATAAGAAGAGTATTGTTTTTTCTTTTTTCTTTTATATTTTATATGTGTGCACGCGCACGCTGATATGCAGTAGATAAAATACATATAAGCATGTGGAAGGAATTGCATGTTACAATTTTAGAGTAATGTTCAAAAATCTCTCGGAGATTTTGTTACAAAACTTTCGGTCCTATGTGGCTTGTATACATGTACGCCAGAGAGAGTTGAAATATACATGACGTGCGTCAATGCATGCCCGATGAGGTAAGAGGTTTGTTACAAATATTTTCATACAATTTTATTTTCCCAAAAAAATTCCCATTTTCTGATAAGCACTCGTAAAAGATGTTATTATGATTTACTGATAATGATTTGTGTATGTGGGCCGCGGATTTATTTTAGGCCATTAATTTTTGTGGTTGTGTCTACATCAACCACGTTCAAACCAAAACTTCTTTATTACGTTAGTTTCTTTTCTTTTCTTTTTTTTTTTTTAAGAATTGTTTATTATGTTAGTTACAACTTGAAACAGCAGATAAAATTTGCTTCTTGACTGGCATAAGTTTAAAGGAAATACGGTGCAGCGGTCAATAGTGAAACACCCTAATTGAATTTTACCAAGAAGAGAAGCTTATTGCTTCCCATTTTCTATGAGAAATCAAGAAATTAATGCAATGCAATGTATACTAGTAATAAAAATAAAATGACCTTCTCGATGAATAATATCCGAAATTTCAATGTTATTGATGTTGCAATGTTGTAAATTCCAAGTAAATTAATCCAAATGATATGGGTGATTTGGTTAAATTTCTTAGTATTGGCTTGATTTGCAAAAAATTCCATCTAAGCGCATCCACATTGATAGTGTTAAATTAAGTTGTTAGTAAATTTATTAGTTAATAGTTTAAAAAAGTATCTACATTGGTGGTGTTAAGGAAGTTGTTAAAAGAATTTTTTTAGGTGAGTTGTTAACTTTATTGTTAACTTTAACAACAATTTTAACACTTTGCCAAAATTTAATACCTTTAAAAAATTCCTTTTTTATTTAATCAAGTTTGACCAATAACTTTTGACAATATTGGGGCCCAGTTATATTTGAATGAATTTTAGTGATTTTCTTTAACACTATCAATGTGACATTTTAATAATCATTAAATTTAACTTGCATATGTGTTATTTAGCAATAATTTAAAATATATTTTTTATGTATGTGAATGTCTAAATTTAACAACATTAATGTGGATATTCTAAATGAGCTTATACTTCATTTATAAGTCAAAGGAGGGTGAACTAGCTTATTACAATATATCGAGAGCTACGAATTTGACAGCCTAGCTTTTGGGTTCTTTTATTATTATATCTTTTGATAGGCAAATAAAATATGCTTCTTAGCAAACGTTCCAAAATGAGTAAGAAAACTATTTTCTTGGCTAATGAGCTCCAAATGAAGTGGAAATAGTGTTAGCATACTTGGAGAAATTCGATCATATGTCGTCAAAAAAGGGGGTACAACATTTTCATATAGACTCCAATGTCACCTCAAAATATACGTTTTTAGGGGAACTCAACAAGACGGATGAATTAATAGCCACTACCAAAACATACCTTTTTTTTTTTTTTAGTATGATTCGGAGATCACAAGGGTAGGGATGGTGACTCAAACCGGTCAACTAATCTGATAAGGAGCCACCTTTAATTACCACGCCAAGTCTCCTAGTCTAAAACACACCTTTTGAAGTATGCAAAAGTCTTTCATTTTGTGTAGCTTTTAATGTAAAAAGTCCAGTCTGTTAAGAGTTGTAGCTTATTAATTAGGATCTAGTATTTAAACACTTTTTCAACGGTAGCGTTCCACGAAATTGCCTTTGAATGGGAAATAATATATATTATTTATTTTTTGAGTTAAATCCCTTCTTGTTTGATTATTGCATGTTGAGGTTGAAGGCGCGCCTATACGAGACCTCAATTCTAAATTCAAGGGCTAATTAGACTCGATTTTCTTATACTAGTAGTTAGCACTTAAGTTTTGAATGACTGATCAGACTAATTGTTATCAGAGTGATTAAATCCACTAATCACCACTCAAATTTGAAATAATTACACCAATTAGTAATTGGTATATTGATTTAATAAATTATAAATTAGTGGCCACTAATTTAACAAGTGAAGAACAGCACTAGCAACCACAGGCCATCTTGTGTCAAGGCTAATTTGACATATTATTATATCAACCATAATTACAAGATTTGTCTTGATTTGGAGGTTAATTTATTTATCTTATATTGTATTAATTATTCTCACACCACACTTGAAATGGGTTACCGTACTAACAAGAATTAGACGATCAATTTGGGAGAAACATGTAATACGCCGATTTCAAATAGAATTTTTCATCTTGAGTTGTGCTATTTGAACAAAATAAGATACAAAAAAATATATATGGCTACTTGAAAAAAAATAAGATATAAAAATTTAAATAAAATTGACACATGAGATCATCCTGTTTTTCAACACATCACATCATCTTTTCATCAATAATTATCACATGACCATATATCTATTTTGTCAATCTTTTTGTCCGCTCATTTGCTCAAATAGAATTTTTCATCTTATATGGGTTTCAGCATTGCAATCAATGTTCGAAAGCAACATTAACATCGGTTTGGTTGAACTTCCATCTCTTCGCAAATGGCAATCATGCAAAGATATGTGAACTTCAATAACCTTAAAAGACCTTTTTTTTTAAGGTTGAGTGCCTTGCCACCTTATTATGCCTTTTACGAACCAAAAGGCATTGCCAGTTTTCCCATCATGAGTTGGAACATTTAAGGCAAGAGAACTTGTTAGGAACTTGGAATTCACGACCCTGTTTCAGACCAATTCTCTGTTCGATGGAACAACAAAATACAGGTAACTCTCTTGTCCATCACCGCCTTTGCTCAATACTAGAATGGCATAACAAGTAGTGTGGCGCTCCTTGCACCGCCTCTCGACCTCAGGAGCAGGCCGCAGAGGCATCCTCATCTGCTCACCCTCAGCGGCAGGATACAGCAGATACTGCATAAACACTTGTATCTGCACACTCCCTATTCCCATTTTTCCGCTCCAATAGGGGCGGAAAATGGGGTTCTCCCCCCATTATTTTTTTTTGCAACCTCCAGCAACAATGAAATTGCAGTCTCCAGCGGCCATTGCCGCCGAAGGGGGTGATTGTTTGGGGGGAGGCGTGGGTAGGGAAGCGTGGGGGTCCTGGCTTCGTTTTTTTTTTTTCTTTCTCCTTTTTCTTTTTCTTTTTTTTTTTTAAAATTTGGTAAATGAATGATGCGTCTATGTGGCATGGCATGTAGGATGGGGGAGGTGAAAAAACTAGCCACATCATTATTCCGTTAGTTTTTTAACTGATTATTAACAGAGTGACATATGAGGTCACGATTCTCTTCCGATCTCAATGGCATTCAGAGTAATTTTTAAAGTATAATGGCATGGTAGATAATTCTTTGAAAGTATAATGGCATTCTGGGTAATTAACTCGCTTATAATATGTTCTTATTCGTTAGGTTGTATTTAAATTCACATTTAGATCTTAGCTTTGACACTCATATTTTGTATCTTTTGATGTCAAAATAGCGCCTTAATTATCAAAAGAAATGAAATAGAGAAGAGCTCTTAAAGGGACCAAAAAAAGGCAAAAAGAAAAAGAAAGACGCAAATGTTGTTTCTGCAGAGGAAAAATGAAAATAATAATACTTTATGTCCATTTCATATGACTTTATTTTTTTTCATTAAATGAATTCAACGAGTAATAATGAAAAGATAGATTCTAGCAACGAATATTTGGAAGATCACATACCTAGATTATTAAAGAGAAGACCCACATCTGAGTAAATATTTGACATGAGCACATAAACATCCTTAAAGAGCAATAGAACCAAAAAGAAGGTTATCCACCAAGCGATAGATTTTCCTTTTTTTTTTTTTTTTTTTTGTGTAGGGGTTGGGGGGAGTAACTTGGCCCGAAAATCAAAGTTTGTGATACAATGTTTTTAATGAAAGAAACGCATTATACATAAAGAAGGGACGTAATGAACCTTACTTCTAAACTCAATACAAAGTGCTTGGCATATATCAAAATTGAGAACTAAATGCATGCAAGGAAGTACTATTTTCATGTACAAATGCAAGACCAGCTTGTGCCATCTATTAATCAATTAAGCTAATCTCAGTGACAGCATTTGTAGTTTTTCTATTCTGAGAATTCATTATAACAATCTAAGACAACGTCCTTATAGTATGTCTACCGAGTCATAGATTTATATTATAATTACAAAAAAAAAAAGATTAAGGTAATGTCAAATTGGTGTCACTTTTTGCTATTGTTGGGCCTCTCCTCTATGGACCAAATGTGCCTTTTTGTTCCCTTCTCTCTCTCCCCCACCCCTCACCCAACACACGGATATATACATGTATTAGAGTTAAAAAATTGTAGCTTTTCGTTCTTTAAAAAATTGTGTCTTTTAATTGAAAATTAATAACGAATGACATCTTAAAAAATATGTAAAAAGTCACACACACACACACACACACATATATATATATATAAAAGTCAAATTTGTGTGACTTTTTAATTAAAAAGTTAATATTGAGAAATTTTATTATTATATTTTTGTAAAAAAAACACATATATGAAAGTCACATTGATGTGATTTTTTAATCACATACTGAAAAATTTTGTCATTATTATATTTTCGTAAAAAAATATCACATATATGAAAGTCTTGTTGGTAGTGACTTTTCAATTAAAAAGTCACATATTGAGAAATTTTCGTGTATATATAAATTTTGTATGGCATATAAAAGTCACATATGCAAAAGTTACATTGGTGTGACTTTACAATTAAAAAGTCACATATTGAGAAATTTTGTTATTATTATATTTTTGTAAAAAATCGCATATATAAAAGTCACATATTGAGAAATTTTATCATTATTATATTCTCATAAAAAATCACACATACAAAAGTCATATTGGTATGACTTTTGAATTAAAAAATGTTAGTTTTTAATTAAAAAGTCACATATACAAAAGTCACATCAGTGTGACTTTTTAATTAAAAAGTCGCGTATATAAAAGTCACACATATAAAAGTCATATGTGTGTGACTTTCTTATACAAAAATTATAGGGAGTAAGAGCCTTTTGTTAGTTTTTCTTGTCTCTTTAGGATCTCTTACAAAGAGCCTTTTGTTAGTTTTTCCTGTATCCTTAGGATCTCTTACATTAGTGTCAGCCTTTTTTGACTTTAGATTATAAAAAAGAAAAAAAAATTGTAGTAGAATAATCTTTCCCCTGCAAAAAAAAAAAAAAAAGAAGGGAAAAGGTGAAAGAAAAACATAAAGAAAATGATAATAAAATATGTGAAAGGAGTGAAACTTAAGAAATCCTATCTTCATACCGTAGATGAAGTCATTGGTCAATTTAGTTTCGGTGTAGTTACGAAGCAGTGAACAAATTTAGTTTAGACAATTTCAATGTATTGAGGCAAGCTTATTTTTTTAGACAAAATGTCTAAAGTCCCCGTAAGTAAACGAAAAGCTAAAAAAATTTTAAAAAAAATACAGAAGAAGAAGAATGAATGAAATGAGTTCATTTGGGCCGTGATCGACCCAACATAACCATATAACGTAAATTAGTGCGGCAATTGCTTTATGCCGTATTTTTCAAATTGAATTTTATTTGTGGCGTAATATTCTGAATTGTGAAAATGGATGAAATGAAGGAAGGGCCAGCATTCAGGATCCACAAAAAAAAAATTTAAATTTAAAATAAAATAAAATAAAGCCCTAACATTAAATTAAAGCCGAAAAGCCTAAAAGTAGAATATGGCAGATTAAGCTATGGTGCTATACATTTTTTAGGCGGGAATAATTTTGTCAGTTGTGTCAGACAATTAGATAATTGTGCCAGATAAACTGTTGATTAATATATGTCTATATATATATATATATAGATTTTGTATCTTTCGATGTCAAAATAACGCCTTAATTATCAAAAGAAATGAAATAAGAGGAACTTTTAGAAGGGACTAAAAAAGGGAAAAAGAAAAAGTAAGAAGCAAATGTGGTTTCATCAGAGGAAAAACGGGAATAATAATAACAATAATACTTTCTGCCAATTTTGTATTACTTTATTTTTTGTCAATAAACGAATTCAACAAGTAATGATGTAAAAACGTTGTAACCACTTGTACAATATATGCAAAAAAAATTCTATCGTGGCATTTGAAACATGCATCCTAGCAGTTGAAATATATGAATTTAGAAAAAAATTCTTGAATTTTATACATATGCCGTTGGTAATATGTGTAATTATGTAAGTGCGTTATAATTTAGAAATTGATGTTCGGAAGGTCAATTGATTTGATTTTGTTGAGCTTTTGTCTCTTAGCATTCACGCAAGGACGCTGGATTTTGGCGGTTTTTGTTAAAAATTTCTTGTCCTTACAAAGATATATAAAGACCAAAAATTGTACATACCGTACGGGAGATTGTAACATATTTGACACTAAACTTTACGTACAAATGATCATACTCTTGTAAATAATGGAAAATTAAATGAAAACATGACACTTTGACTATTGTTCTCACTAGATCTATACAAATTTCAAAGTATTTATTAGTTTTTTCTTCATTATCTTACAAAAGTCTAAGTACGAGATCGGAAGGGTGGAGATTTTAGAATGTATACAATAATATATAATTCAAAAATGTTAGGTAGCCTTATGTAGACATGATGTATCATCCACCTAAATAACTCTGATTTATTTTATTTGGCTTAATCACTATCAAATATATTAGCGTATTTGACAATATTTGTTACCCAACTTAAAAATATGAAAGACAGGCGCAAAAAACTCAAGTGAACGGGGATAATAAGTGTAGTTATTGTTGATTTTATGAAATTATTATGGACTAGATATATGTAGTTAAAAGATGTACGGACCAAACTTGGATGGAACATTTACAAAGCAATAAAAAGATGTATATAATATCACATGAATATAACAAAATTTGTTTATTTGTTTCAAAAAGTTTTTACCAAAATCATAGATTGAGAATGATCATATTTCTTGTAAAAGTACTTTGTGAAGATACTATTTTTTGTCAACTGCCTAACCAGAAAAAATATATCTAGTAAAAGTATTTCCTCAAGATACTAACTTATCTTATTTGAAACAAATTTCTAGCCTTGAAACTTGTTTTTGACTTTTCAAAAGTCATTTCAACTGGGCCATAGAAATAAAAAGAAGACTATTCTCTCAAGTATCTAGTTGTTTAATTAATTAATGGACATAAAGGCCGTCTTTGCAATTTTGTAAAAGATACTTAATATATCAAGATTGATCTGAAATGACAAATTGCTTTAAGAGCCAACGAAAAATCCTTTGACTTACATTGCCATCCAATTCAAGATCCATCATTTTCCTTGAGTTACAGTTTGTAATCTTCTTTTGCATCCATATAACTATATGTAGAGTCAAATTCTGGTATATCTAAGAAATCGGAGTTGTATCTTTAAAAAGTTTTAATGTATGAACTAAAACTAGATATATTATAGTAATAATAATGGATTTTCCTCGCTTTTTTTCCTTTTTTTTTGTTAATATATATATATATATATATATATCCACGTGATGGAAAAATTGTGCAAACCCAAATGCACTTGCCGTCAGACATGCCCACATAGAAACCTAAGTGATACAAAAATGAAAAAAAAAAATTCAATATACTTATGCTCATCTATCTATATGTATCTATCTATATATAATTAAAAGAATTAAGTCTCGTTACCCCTATTACTGCATTTTTCCCACTCAAATTTCTTGGCACAATTTACGGTAAATTGAATTTTTTTTTCTTTTTTAGATAAAGCTAAAATCGGAATATTCTCCTTAATCTTCTCTTTTTTTTTCCCAAAATTTGAATCATCTATAATTGGGATCTAGATATATTTATTCATGATCTATAATTTTGAATATTTCAGCTAATCGAAACATTTCTAATCTATCAATTTTGAAAATCGTGATATTCTCCTTAACATTAAAACCCATGAAAAATTGTGTTTCAAAACAACTTATATTCTTAACATCGTTATTGGGGAATATTTGAATGGTATAATTGTGTTTTGCATAATAATTCCCATGATAATAATTTGAAAAATTGATTTTAATTTTTTTATATGGCTTTCATTAAGTTTTTTCATTTTGATTATAAATATAATTTATTATTTCAGTAAATTATACCTGAGGCTCGTAAGTGTGTAACGAAAATTTCTCGAAGGTTTTGTAACAAAATTTAGGACTGTCTTTGAACATTATCATTTATCGAAATATTTTCAAAATTTATTAGGGTGCATACTAAATTGTAATGTAAACTTTGTATAGAAATCTGTTTTATTGGTTTAAAAGTAGTAAAAATCTATTTAAAAGACTAATCTTATTATAGTTAAATTCTTTTCAATGAGATTATATTTTGATTCGTCATTAAATATTCATATTCAATATTGAATTTCTTATTTATTTTAATTTTCTTATATTTCTGTTCATTTGGTTTCCCCATGCAATGCACGGGTAAGAGACTAATTCTTAATTATATTGATTTATGAAGGCAAATGATTATATAAATATTAATTAATATTAATTTATAATAATATTATAGAAAAATATTGGTATAAGTTATCAGTTAAAATTTGATATATGTAGCTAAATTGCATGGTTTCAATTGATATATTCACAATCTTATTAGTCAATGAATAAACCCATTTAATATAATTTGTGAATATTTTGGGACAAACTAAAAAAAATACCGAAAAGATATCCACGGTGATGTTCATTATGACTTTAAAGCACATCAAGAAAATATCATAAATACAAATCATTATTGAGAACGAAAGGTGCTAAGCCAATGAATGGTTGAGAAAACTAATGCAACAGATCATGTTAGTGATAAATGTTACGTAAAGAAGATCCTCCAAATAAAAAAGAAAAATGTTATAAAGAATAAACGTAAGGATCTTCAATTGTTGTGCATTCATCAAAAACTATGGCATGACTATATATAATTTTTCTATTTATATATGAGATAATTAACACATACTGGACCAGCTTGTTTAGAAATTTATATTATTTATAGACTAAGAGTGATAGCTTAACTAATAAAGAGCACATCTTAAGAGAGTGAGATTCTGGGTTGAGTTTATGCCCATCCCAAAATTTCCAAATTGTAAAAAAATTATAATCTATGATCTCTTTTACTTAAAAAGCTCAAGTTGTAAAACTACGCATGTTACTCAGTAGTGATCTGATATCCTAAAAACATGTTTGTGCTTTTTAAAAGCCATTTCAGGTGGCTCCTCTAATAGACACCATTTTATAAGTATTTTTCCTCAATTAATAGAATGAATGGCCCTCTCTTATGCTACTTAAAATCTCAAAAAAAGCTAGGAAGACCAGATAAATTGTTTTAAAAGCCAACCATAAAATTCTTTGACCACGTTACAATCCAATTCAAGATCCTTCACTTTCGTTGGGTTATGGCTTGAGATCTTTCTTCTGAGTCCATACTAACTACATGTGGAGCCTAATTCTTTAAAGTTCTTTCTAAAAAGATTAATAGTCATTAAGATGATAACTCTATAATCTTATCAACCTGAAACTTAACTCCATTTTCTAAATTATTACAATGTGATCTATTGTTTTTAACATTAAAATATGTTCATTTTATGCCATCTTCTCATAAATTTAAAATGTTTAAGAAGTTCCCATGGGAAAGCATAATGTAGAAAACATACGGTTCACCCCATGGAAAGATCGAGCTTCAAAAAATAGTGAATGGTCTCATCAATACACATATGTATAATTTCCTAGGAATTTCAACTACGCTCATATTCATCATTGTAGGAAGGATTCAAACTTTCCCCATACCCTTCTCGTCATTAGACTTTTGACGTAAATGAAGGACAGTTCGTTTGAGAAATTCTTACCTCTATCTATCTCTAACATATGTTTGGATTTTTTGAAACTCCATGGACATGTAGAGGAGAAATGCTATCCCCACTCATTCAAATAACAGTTAGGTGAAGTAGGGTCAAGAATGAGATAAGATATACATAATGTATTTTCTATTTTCAATGTGTGTGTATTCTTTCTAGTAATAATTTAGAAAAGAAAATATAGTTCTCAATAAACTACTCCTTTTTTTTTTTTCTGACTTCATACACAACTGAAGATATATAAATTCTTCTCCTTTTATTATCTGGAAAATATCAATTCCCTCCTAACACACATGTATATATAATTTACTATTTAATGCTAAGATGTCTTTAATTATTTTTAAAATTTTAATCACATGAAGATAAATTTAAAAATTTCCATCACATGCCATCAGAATGCATTGGTCTGCACAGACACCTAACACAAAAAATAAAAAGAAAAAAAAATCTAAATTAATGTGAAGGCAACTGATAATATAAATATTAAAATGCAATTAAGTCAAGTCTATTCAATACACTCGATAATATAACATCTACCATACAAAAATATTGGCATATAAGCTATCACATAACCTTGATACGTTAGTTAAAAATACATTGCTTCAATCCACAATTTTATTAATTAATAAATCCGTTTAATATGGTTTGGACTAATAAATCCATTTAATATAGTTTTTTTTTAATATTGTGGGACAAATTGAAAAGATTCAAAAGATCACAAAATATACATTTATTGTTAGAGGACTTTGCACTTATTTGGCGTGTTTCCTCGAATCTGCTCTTATTTTGGGTTTTTATACTTTGATAACGTTGCATAATTGCTTCATTATCATTTTCATTAAATACCTCTTTTTCAATGTAAACAGTCCAACTATAATTCAACTATTGGTCTTCAATTCGATTGCATAACCAAGTCATGATAAGATTCATTACCAAAGATATTCTGTCTGTCTCTCTTTCTCTCTCTAATGTAGCAGTAGCAACACGAAGAATTAAAGCCTATTTTATAAGCATGCATGTAAACTACTGGATACAATTGATTTCTTTTTGTTGAAACCAATTTATATGCAAGATCACTAAAACCTTGTAATAATCGTCTGATACTTCCATCAGTGCACATATTAGTGATATATGCGTCAAGTTGATTATCAAGTGCCAATACTTCTAATGGTGAAAAATCCTCCAGAAAATACACGGCCAATTAAATTAATATGTTCTTGTCAAACGCGGAGAATAAATTATCTAGACACAAATATGCTATACAAAGGCACAACCTGATGTTTACCTCAAAAACTTGATCATTCAATTCTTGAAACTGAATATTAATAACGGCGTAAAAAATCCACACGTAGTGATGCAAATTTGTCACTTCCACTCCTATTTTAAAACTAATGTTAACTAAGTTGGAGACTGATGAACAATCTCAATTCCTCTTTCATTTTTTATTACAAAATTCTTAACTTTTGGTTAAATAGGCACTGAAGGACCCTCCGAATATTCACATGGATGTAATTAAGTTGTTCAAAAATTCCCTGTCTTCCCATTTCAAAAAAATTGAGGACCTCAAATGTAATTTCCGAAAATATAAAGATACTCATGTATTGATGGCCTTGATATTAGTAGACATTTTCAAGTTTGGTGGACAATTTTGTCATTTTAAATGTTGTCTTCAAAACATGTAATGCGTACGGGCATGACAAATTTATTTTTTGTGAGCCCTACGAACCCAATTAAATGGCGACAACCATCTAGCATTTGGACCATAAATTTTGTTGTGACACTGAAAAACAAAGCTTCAAATGCCACAATCTAAGAAATAAGTTGTGTCAAAAGACGATCCTAAGTCTCTTATATATATATATATATAATGAGAAACTAGTCTGCGGTACAAATGTACCGCAGTTTTCCCGCCCAAATTGATAAAAATGAGGGTATAATTGACTTTTTCAATTATATTGGGTAAATATGCGGTAACATCCTTCTTTTCTTAGTACATATACTGTATAGCTTGATTAAGTTAGTAATGTTTTTAATTAACATGTGGTTAAATAGTTGTATTTAATATTTTATTTTTTATGGAATCCTAATTAATGGCCCATTTCTTTTCTTTTTTCTTGGTTATTTCCATCTGCACTATTAGTTTTATTATTTTTGTGGAATCACTAAATAAGTGGCCTTTTCTTTCCCCTTTTTTGTGGTTCTTTCCATCTGCAACATCAATTACCTTTACCATTTGTGCATTTCATTACGGAGAAGAAGACGCTGAACGAATGTCTGAGCATTTAATCGATTATCTTTTCCATTTGTGAATTCATTATCTGGATCTCTTGACTCTCTCTCCTTTGGTGTGAATGCAGCGGATATGGGTCATCGTTTTAGGGTTCTTTTTCTTGGCAATCTTTCTCCGCTAACTCTGATTTGATAGGAAAAATTTGATCGGCCATCATTATTAAATAGGTTCAAATGTTAAGGTATATATATGGTTAGATTTCAGTAACATCACGAAATTTGATAGCTTCATAAGCTTATGAGAAAACTAATATTCAAGGAATTTCATTCACCTAAAGACACCAAAATCAATTTTTAACCAATTCATTTATATTATAGAATTTCTAGACAAATAGTTATGAGTATTTGGATTAGATGGTGTTCTTACTTTACTTTTGATCTTACCTTTTTTTATCTTAATAATAATTTACTCTTTCTAAGTTGATTGTAATTTGAATTAGATGGTGTTCTTACTTTACTTTTATTTTACCTTTTTTTATCTTAATAATCATTTACTCTTTCTAAGTTGATTGTAATTTTAAGTGATAAATTTGACAATTCTCAATTGATTAGTTATGATTTAACTATATATAAATAATTATATCCAACATATTATAAGTACTATATAATGTCTATCATTTAATAAGTGTGGTGTAATATATAATTTATATATCTAGAGTGTAACATAATATAATTACAAAGGTCAATTGCATTATAATAATAATAATGTGTTCTATGTTCAATTAAAAAATAATAGTAATGTATTTTATGATACGTTATTGATACATTACGAGTAACGATCAGAACTATCTTTCTTAAATAATATTACGATTTACAATTTAATTATTATTTGATTGGACGGGTAAAAAACTAGTTTCTCTAATAGCGATGTTTGAGTCGATCTTTACAAATCGGCGAGATATATACATATTTATAATTGAGAGAACCAGAAATAAATACAAATCTTAATCAGTCTTGTCTATTTCTGGGCCTCTTGAAGATATGACACCAATGGTTGTTGCAACTTCTTAATGAAACTTGCTCTCAAGAAGTAATAACACTAAAGCTTTGTGTTGATTTATGTCAGGAGGCAGCGAAAGATGCGTGAAATTGTTGGTCCTAAATTACTCGAAAATGAAACATGAGATATTATTTGTAGAACGAGGGGACTAAGTGAAATGGTGTGTGCACAATGGAGGAGGTCTTTAAGTGGACGAGAGTTCTAACCGTGGCTGCTTAGAAAAGAGATGTCTAGTCCAATTTTACTACAACGTCTAATGTTTAATTACTTCTGTGAAAGGACTAATACGGACAATTGAAATGGTGCATATGTTGTGTGTTCTAAAGTCGCCCGTTGTTTCATTTATGAAATTTGCATTTTGCTGAACTTCTAGATTTTGGATCAATCTAAATCATGTTACCTATCTTCAATATGCACTTATAAATTGAAATTTATAACCAGACAAACCAAACCAGAAATAGATGGTTATTTCGGGTTGGTGAACATGATATCATTTGGAAAATAACTGTGATTTTATTGATTTGGTTTGGTCAGATTCAACTGTCAGTTAGAAGAAAGCTGCCTCAAAGGAATGAGTAAGTCTAGTCAGTGAAAGCAACTTGCTAACTTGATGGTCTGAAGGTTACTGAAAGGAAATTGGGTACATAAAAGTCGTTAGTTTTAAATTCTTAAAATCCGGACGGACTTAGCCTGTTTTATCAGGCGTCATGAGTGATGTGTTTGCATGTATATACCCGTATCGTTATATGGGTGACATAAGGTGCTACAAAACTAGAGCACAGCGAGTAAACCAAACAGATTCATGACTTGGTGGGTAATTGTCAATCTTTTCGGCATTGGAGAATGGGATAGCTCTGATGCTACTAGTTGGGAATCCGACTACCTCAAAAACCACCGTTGGAAAACTGGAGGCCAATCCCTACATACTCCCGCAAGATCCTTATTTAGAGACTTGTTATATATGATGCAAAAGTTATAGACAGATGAAGAAAGTAACACGAAGATTTACTTAGAAAAATTTCCAAATTCAAGAACTCTATTAGAAAACACACCTGCACCGACGGCAAAAATCCGTCGGTAATATCAAAATACGTTGGAAAATTATGTTGCCGAAGAGGAAAATTTGGTTGAAAAATCCATCGGAAATCGCCTTGTCAGTGATTTCCGACGACTTCTGCTGGCCGACGGTAAATTCTGACGGCTATTAGATTCTGTCAGTATTTATCGACAGGAAGTCCATCCGTCAGTGATCACCGACGGACGACGTAACCTGTTGAAAAAAAATTAATTTTAAAGCCATGCTACCTAACCCGTTTACCCTACCCGAGCCCATATCCGGCAACCCGCGCATGTGACCGACCCGTATGTGTAAAGAACTTAATTTCCTCACCATTTTTGCAAAAAGGAGGGCTCAAACCTCTCATCTCAAGGTTGGGGGCGAGTTCCCAACCGCTGGACCATTATTCATTCTTGTTTCTTTTTTTGCATGTATAATATATTTAACATATATTCTATAATTTTTGCAATTTAAAAAATAAATAATATTATTGCGTATTAAAAGTTTATACACTAGTTTTACAAATAATGAAAGAACCAAGTATTTGCAAGGATTACTAAAGTTTTTATTATGTGTGTGTGTGTGTGTCTATATATATATATATATATGTTTTTATTTAAGTAACCAAGTAAAATTTTTTTTTATCATTAAAGACTTATTTCACTATTTTTTTTTAGGGAAGACTTATTTCACTACTTCATCATTAAGAGTAGAAAAATTTGGATAACATATTTTGATGAGTAATTTTGACGTTGTAATTTTATATATCAATGTAAAATTATATAAATCACATTCACAATATAATTTTAACGAATAAAATTGTATAAAAATATAAAGAACAAATTACAAATTGTTAAATGTCATAAATTAAAACATACGTGTATTTCACCATATCATTTAATAATTCTTAGAAATTATTGAAAAAATGTTGAATATTTTCGACGGCCTAAAAACCGGTCGGGAGTTGCCGAAGGCATGGCCTTGAAAACCAGTTGGAAATAGCCAATGGTAGGTAAAATCTATCAGTAATTTCCAATGGTCAAGTGATACCATCGGTACTTATCGACAGTTGTGAGGTATCCGTTGGCAACGGCTGTTGGCCACCGTAGGTAATTATCGACGGCTTCTGGTTGCCGTCAGGAAATACCAACGACTTTGCCAGGCCGTTAGTAAATACCGATGGTAGAGGTTTTCCGTCAGAGTTTACTCGCGGAAAAGGTCTTCCGTCCATATTTACCGTATGCCTAGCCAAGTTGTCGGTATTTTCCAACAGCACCTCCTGCCACTGGTAATTTCCGACCGGTTTTTATTGACCATCGGTAATTATCGACGGATTGTCGTCCATTGGAATTTTTCTGTCAGTTTGAGCGTTTTTACTTGTAGTGGAAAAACCACATTACTTTCACTGAATACACTATATGAAAAATTTCTACAATCATATGAAATAAAATCTCTCAATACACCCGCCTCAATGTCGAAGTACAACTTTAAAATATTTATTTATTACTATCAAGTGAAACTATCCCAGGTCTCCATATAGTCTACAGTAAACACCAGGAAACCATTTCTCTAACAAATGTTGATTTCTTGGAAAAGTTACATAAAATAAGGTGTCAAGCATATGTTGACCACAAGCAAACAAAATTTGTTTGGCATACAACTGAAGCTTAGAGGCTTGTTCTCCCCAGCTTAAATTTTGTTCTACTTAACGTGTTTGACTAATGTAGCTCGATAGAAATGATAAAATTTGAAAATATTTGACAAGAACCAATATGTCGCATAAACTGACACAATATATAGATAACTCTAAAATAAAATGTGTTTACTTTCTTTCATTCAATTTTTAGTCTTGAGTGCGAAGTAGATCTATTGCCAACTACAAAACAATGTTATCAATAAAATACAATCAATATATTAAAGAAATATTAATATAAATCACTAATATATAAAAGGTGGAATCCTTATAAAACATTTAGATTCCACCTTTAGCCCTACTATTTTCTTTTAATTCTTAATTTGTCATTTCCTTTTTATAACACCCCATTTATTTAGGGGCGGAGCTAGCTTTTTTTGTTAGTGTGGTCATAATTTTGACTTTGTAATTTGTCAACAATATTCTCACAGCAAGGCGCCATAATCTGGTAACTAAATATAGCTTGATTTGAACTTAAAATAGTACAAACATCAATTTAAAATCTAGACATAATAATAAAAAAGAAGATAATTTTAACTAAATTAATTTGTATAATATATAGCTGAAATTAAAGTGTTCGTATTAAATCATTACACAAATTGAGCGAATTAAGATATACTAAATTACTGGTTTCTTCTTAAATAGAAAGGATATTATTATGAGTAATGCTATTTAGTACCACTGGTGCTTGACACTATATCAAGGTGGCACTAGATGATAAGTTGAATTAAGTGGATCTTTTATTTATTTATTTATTTATTTTCACTTATCATTTAATGACAGATTGGATACCACCTAAACTGGTGCCAAGCACTACTGATGTTACATAGCATTATTCAAAGGATAAATGTTTAGTAATAAAACTATATCTTATATCAATGTTTGTGAATTATAAATAATAATTAAACTAAACCATGGAATTGATGGTAATCCCTCTCCGCCAAAAATTATTAAAAAAAGGGAAAAGAAAAGGAAAAGAGAGAAAAGAATAATATACTTATTAGTATTATGGTAGAAAGATTCGCAGCCCAAAGGCCTTAGCATGTACAGGTATATTTCAAAAGCCCATTTTATAGTTAGGGTAATTAACAATTGCACATTCAGTAAGGGTAAATATGTATATTTATGCCTTCTCTTCTTCCCTAAATGGCCATTTTCTCATGTTCGATTCTAGTGGAAGCTTCAACAAACTTCCATGGCGGCCAGCGTTGGTAATTTTCTTTCTTGGAGGAATTTTTCCAAAATTTTAGTGCGGTCAGCCGACCGCACTCGTCCCGTCTTGGCTCCACCTCTGCATTTATTGTACTCTATTGATTAATCACAATATATTAAAATATTTTGAAGAAATTAAAATACTATGAAATTAACTAAAATATTACCCTCTATTTATTATACTCTTATTAATTAATTATTATAAAGAAACTAAGGTATTGTGAAACTTTCCTTGAAACAATTTGTATTAATAATATTATTTTAATCTTTAATATAGTATTTATTATGGTTGATTTCAATTTCAACAATCATTTCATGGTGTGGTAAATTGTAACTTGCTTTTGAATTTTTTTTAATTTCAAATTCTATTTTTACTTCTAATCCCACATTATTTCCTTAATTTCGATTAGTGTATTGTTTAAATTCAATTCCATGATTAATATTTAGTTTTTATTGTAGTTAATTTTAGCTCAATTTTAAGATTAACACCACAATATTAAATACGAAGCTACTATATTGTTATCCCTTTAAATTAGTATTTTATTAGAAATTTGTTTAAACAATACAGTTTAAGAAATCATAAATGATTTTAATTTTTTTTATTAAAGAAGTAATGATATCATATATTCAAATATTTTTAAATATTATTAGCAATCATAGAAATCCAAAACCTAACTATTTTATTGTTCTATAAGTTTTGTTTGTTATTAGATTTTTTTACTCCTACGATACACGAGTAGAGTTATAGTAAACTTTCTTATCAAAATTGACGTGTGAGTGATGACATCATTTTATAAATAAAGTACAATATACTCGTTGCATTGTATAAAATTACGAATTGATATGCGAATTACAATTTACCATGGAATATTTATAGTAAAATGCATGAGTTCATAATTCTGGTCTCCTCCAAACTCGTCGTGCAAATTCACACGTCCAACTTATATAAAGTTGTAATAATTAACAGTCAAATAATTAGAGATGACAATTTGATCCATCAATCTATAAACCTGTAGAGACATGCTTCTAATGTGATTGACCTATCATGCCTAATCGGGGCAAAAGAAGGGGTATGAGCCAACATTATCTTACCTGTCATGGGTCTAGAGCGGTGCAAGTCAAGTTGGACCCATACCATAGACCCGTGACCCACAGGCCTTTTTTATTTTTAATAAATTTATTTAGAAAAATTTGTAGAAATTATTAGATATGACAATTTGACTAATCGACCATTAAATCCGTGACAGTTTATTTTTATTTTTTTATTATATTAATTTTTTGAAAGGATTTTTCTGTTGAATTGAAAGAATCATGTTATTATATTAGTTAATGTTGGGAATTTTAAAATTCTAAATAAAAGTTTTGTTTTATTCTACGTTCATCAATTAATAATGCATTGCATATAATATTAATTGAAAGGGGAAGAAAATCCATGAGTCCTTTTGTGGGTTATGGTGGCGTTCCAACCCATACCATGACCTGACTTGTCTTGACCCGTCATATGAATTTGTAGGTCTGGGGCCGGTTTAGGTGACTTCAAGACTCATGGGGCGGGTCCATAGTATGGCTACCCCGCCATATTTCTATCGCTATAAATTATCATATCACAATCAACTATTGCAACTATAAGTTTAGTCTCTCACTCATGCGTTGTATGGGAAGACAAATTTTCAAAATAGTTCAATAATAATGAATAATAAAATATTAGACAAATTCATATTATCAGATTTATATAGCCCAAATAATAATAAATATACAGTTTTAATTTAGTATTTGACTCATTAAATTAATGTTTTATTAATACTATATTAATAATTACCTGGTTATGTACTCAATTAATGCTTTACTATATTTCACTTTTAAATCATTTAACTTATTTAATACTATTTGTTAACAGTCTAATAATATGTATCGGACGTGTACATACATGTATTCACTCGATACCCATTTAGATAAAAATTTTTATACACATGAGAAAGTACTTTCTCGACGTATCCTTTCTATGAGTAAAATTCAAAATTGATTGTCATAATTAAAATGTTAAATAGGGATATATTTGTAAAGAAGTACAAGTTAGAATTTTCAATATAAAGAGGACCACATATGTGGGACATCCTAAAAAGGAAAATAAGATCAGATAATTGCAATGGAGGGGTTATTATTACTATTTTTTGTGTAGTTCCTTTTCTTCTTGTGGATTTTTTGCTCTTGGCTCACAAAATTTTCGCTAAAAATTCATTATTATCTTCGTTAAATAAAAATATCGATCAATTAGTATTTAACCCGTACGTTGCACAGGGAGATCAATTCTCAATGTTTCATAAAAAAAAATTCATTTAAATTGCAAAAAAAATAAATAGTCATAATAATTAAATCAAATGAAATAACAACATGAATTCAGTCGATATTTTAAAGGCTTCATATCTTTGGAGACAAAAGACTGAAAAATAAATTATTTGCATCCTCTACAACCTAATCGTTACAACATAAATGATATAGAAACAAAGATTAAAAAAATAGTCACAAATATTTTTAAGTTAAATCATAGATGTCAAGAAAATAAATTTTAGCCATATATTATAATAACATAATTACATTATGTGTCTTTAGTTATTAGCGTGACGCAAATAAATGGATATTTATTGCATAAAAAAGAAGAATAAATAAATTAGTTGATTTACTCTAAATTATTCTGAACTAAGTTTTCATTTATAATATAAGTTATTTTGAAATAGGTTTTTAAGTCATTCTGAAATAAATTTTGGTTTCGATATTATCAAGGACTCTATAAAGGAAATTTTGAAAATCAAATAAACATAACTAATAAATAAATGAATTGAGATAATATCACACAATTAGTTTATAATACGCTCATTTTCGAATAATCAGTAGCGTGAAGAATAATTTTAAAAAATGCTAATTCATAAGAAATTAAACAGTTATTTGCCGTCAAATTTACATCAGTAGTGGATAATAAAAAACTATAAAAACTCATAATTATACATAAATACTAAAAAAATAGAAATGAGGAAACTAAAATAAAAAAAAGAATATAAAAAACTAATAAACTAATATAAATTATCGAAAACTCATTATGAATATCCAAATATAAGAAAAGTTTAAATTTTAAAACTTGAAAAATAAAACCAAATCTAAATTATTGTGCAACATCATGATGATGTCAGCAAAAGAGTAGAAAAATTACGATTGAGAATCCAAATCTAACTGAAAACTATTGTATTATTATATATTATTATATGATTATACTATATATTGTCATACAACTGGCAAAGCATGTTTAAATTACTCATATTGAAACAAAGGGATTGCATGGATATATATATATTCCTAAATCAATAGTAATCTAAAGGTGTTTTCCCGCCTAAATGTCCTGCTGACGCCATGCACGCATCACTTAGTACACCGCTCTTTATTTATTTAATTATTTATTTTTTTGTTTTGTATTTTTCCTTGAAAATACATTTTAATTTTGGTTGCTTTTTCTCGATGTATACTCATCTCCTGTTCTGCAAACTAACAGCAAATCATATTTCCTGCAACTTTTCTTATCTCTTCAAATCACCTACAGATGAGCCTTTCATATATGCAATCTAGACCGTTGTTTGTGCCAATTACTTCTTTTTTTAAGAGTCTCATTACCATTCTAATTCTATACTTGAAGATGTTTCCGGTTCCACTCATTTAGGTGACCTAATTGGAAGGGACTCTTGTGTACATACATTACCTTATAATCTGCATTCATCATTGTTATACATCGGAAGAGCGTCGTTTATTTTATCTGTTTTAATTTCAACTGAGTTCCTAATTTTTGGTAGGTTTCCCAAATTTTTAATATCATTATTCTTTTTTCTAGGATTATGAATGAGTATATGTGAAAATTATCCTAGCGTTAATAATCCCTATTCGAATTATTTTCTAATTAATTGTATTGTTCATAACACAATTTCATACCATTTTATATCAGGTATCAAAGTATCGTTCGATATTACAGATGAAAGCCATTTCGTATAAGAACTTTAATGAATGATGATTGATTATTAGTGCATTTTTGTATTCTGATTTGAATACATATTTAATATTGTTTATTATTCACCTGTTGTCCCAGCCTTCAACAGCTGAATGGGGATTTTGTAATTGCCAACCTTCCACCTTAATCGAAATAAATAACCTATTCAGTGACATCCAATAACTCCTTAGCCTCGACCTCTTTGGCCTCACATTCTTTTTTCCCATCACTAGCTTCACCATCACACAGGATTTGCCTCTCAATTTTCTCTTCTTCGTGCGAGCGTATCCATTCAGTGACCCACCTATCCCATTCTTCTTTCAACATCTTTCTCCCCTATCCCGCTTACTCAATTGTAATGAAACATCTTGAACATCAGCTTCATACTTCTTGCTGTATTTCTTCAAGATTCATATCAATTCAATCGTGGGCATGTACATTTAAGTAGATCCACAATCAAATCTCACTTGACTCCCACTGGAATTTCCATATAGGCCAATACCAATACAAAGCAAATACCATATTAATCCTCACTTCATCTTGTTATTATTTTATGGCTCCTAGTATGGCAACAAACCAATCTTTCTTTTCAATCCATCAAAATTCATATTCACTTTATGGAATACTTCAACTAAAATTGATGCTTATCTTAACAAAGTTTCTTGAATGCTAAAGGGAATCAAAACATTAGTTACTCATTTCTTTAACTTGATCTTTCCAAAGATTCTTTGAGTTATTAACAAATGCCTTCAAAACCTTCATATTCCTTAATCAAAGTAGTGTTTCAACTTGTATTTCTTATATATATGAAGAGGGAACATTTCTAAGTGCAAAATTTAAGTGTTTGATAGGCTTTAAGGGTTGTTTTCATCCTCTAGTTTATTATCACTCGTTTATTGCTCGAGAGGTCTTTATATTTTGTGTCGTCTTATAATTAAGTCATGATACTTTGGTCCATGTTACTTGAGGTCCTTCCACTTGTCGTGTTTTTACAATTAGATTGTTAAAATTTTAAGTTATACTAACCATTAACCATGTTCTTGTCTCTAGGCATCACTCGAGCAACAATTCTTTGAATTTTGTGGCATTTTAAATGGTTATTTGATCATCGTCAAAATAACATTTATATTGTCAATAACCGCATTCAAATTCTTGGCATTCATTCAAGTGACAAACCTTGTAACAATTCAGTATGATAACATTGTCATATTCCAATTCTTGTCATTCAATTGAGTGGCAAACTTGTAACTTTGCAATTTAATACAAGTATATTCTCACAATCTACTTCTTGTTGTTCAATTGAGGCATAATCGTATAACCTTGGAATTCAAGTAATTCCCCATTATTGTCAAAATGCTATTATTTTGCTTAATTCATCGTTAAATTTTTGCAGGATATTATAAGAGCTCTCAAAGTTCACGATAGAAATCCAGAGCATTTAGATTGTGCAGTTCGTTAGAATGAATTGGAAAACAAACTTAGAAAAAATTGCTACAATTGACAGTAGTATGCAATTGTTGATGAATGAAGAAAATGCACACTAGAGAGAACTGTTGACGAGGATAATTGCGTTTGTGACCACACTTGCCAAAAACACATTGCCATTTCAAGCTGATAATGAAAAGCTCTATAACGAAAATAATGGCCTCTTTTTGTAATTGGTAGAGATGGTTGCTAAGTTCGATCCAGTGATGAAAGAGCACATTCGACGTACTATAGCCCATGAGATTCAGTACACCTTTTTTGGTAAAAATATTCAAAATGAACTTATTCAAATGTTGGCAGGTGAGGTGAAAAGCTTAATTCTTAACATCATTAAAGATACTAAATTTTTCTCAGTCATACTTGATTGTACACCCGATGCGAGTCATGAAGAGCAGATGTCTCTAGTGATACGATGCGTGAATGATACGACTAATGCAGTGGCAGACGTGTGCTCTTCCGATCTAGTTTTTGAAGGTAGATGATACATTTGGACTTGGCCTTTTTACCAAGCTTAAAAATATTTTGTCCAAACTTGATCTAAACGTTGATAATATCATGGGTTAAGAATATGACATTGGGGCTAACATGAGTGGAAAGTATAAAGAGTCCAGACCAAATTACTTGAAATTAATCCCCTAGCTTTCTATACTATATGTACTTGTTATAGCCTTAACATGACATTATGTGATATGGTCAGATGTAACAATAAAGCTGAAAGGTTTTTCACAGTGATACACAAGATTGATACCGTGTTCTCTGCTTCGACAAAATGACAAATCTTCAAAAATAGAGCGCATGGTCTTACAGTGAAGCCATTATCCACAACGCGTTGGGAAATCCATAAAGTCTCAAGCCAATAAAAGAGCAAACCCAAAGCATAATAGATGCTTTACTTGATTTGACAGAGTCTCATGTAGATGTTCCAAAGCTTGATGTTGAGACCTATGCCGATGACGTTGCAAATTTTGAATTCTTGCTTAGCCTGATAATTTGGTATAAGTTGTTATTTGCGGTTAACAAAGTGAATAAATGTCTCCAAGTGGAGGACATAGACAATGATAGTGCTACAATTCTTTTACAAAGTCTTGATACCTTTCTGGAATAATATAGAGAACATGGGTTCAATGAAACTTTGGATGAAGCAACACAAAAGGTAATCGAATTGGGAATTGAACTTGTATTTCAAGAAAAACGCACCATTCAGAGAAAAAGACAATTTGATGAAAGTAATCGTGATGAGGTATCAATACAACAAAAAAGACAATAAAAATGGGGAATACACGCTGATTTTCTCAAAAACCGACGCGCAAAGAGATGACAGTGACATTTTTGAAAATTTCGACAACACAATACAGCCGCTAAACAATAGGCGTCGGTTCCTTGAGTAACCGATGCCTATTTTATGGAGCCGATGCCCAATGTGATATTAGAAAATTGAAATTTTGAACGCGTATGACAATACGCCCATTATCTTCAATTTCAAAATTTTTGAAATTTCAAAAATTTTAAAAATTTTGAAATTGAAGACAATGGGCATCGCTTCCACAATATAGCCGTTAAACAATAGACGTTGGTTCCTCGAGTAACCGACACCTATTGTATGGAACCAACGCCCAATGTCATATTAAAAAAATTTAAATTTGAATGCGCAAATATTTGCATGACAATGGCGTCGGTTCCTCGAGGAACCGACGCCTAATGTAATACGGCTATTATTTACAGCTGCACATTTATTCTATCTTCTTCTTTCATCGTCTTCATTTTATGGTTGGGAATAGCTTTTCAGCCTTTTCTCTAGGTAAGTTAAATTACACACAACTTGTCTTTTGAAACCCACCTCTCTTTTTCACTATCCAAATCATTTTTCTATACGTGAATATAACTTTGTGTAAATACCCACAGATGAAAATGCGCGTATAATAATATATGGACATTTGCTTTGAAATTAGATACTTATTTAGAATTATGTTTTGGGTTTTTCTTTTTATTTTTTTGGTTTCTTTTCAAGGAATCTATAGGTTTACACATGAGATTTTTTGGGTCTTTTTGTTTGCATGTTAAGAAGATGAGTTTTTGAAATGTTCTGGGTTTTTAGTTGCTTTTAAGTGTTCTTTGCGTCTTGTGGTCTTGACATTGACGAAATTGTGAAAAGAATATATGGGTATTACTGGGATCAATCTCTCTCGCATATGTGTTTTTTTTTATTTTTTAAATTGACTTTAGGCATCGGTTGTATAACTACAACTGACGCCTAAAGTATACAATAGGCGTCGGTTGTACGACTACAGCCGATGCCTATTGTTTATTTCATTTATTTATTTATTTTTAAAATTAACTTCGAAACAACCGATGCCTATTGTGACTTTTAGGGGTCGCCCAACAACCGACGCGTATACCTTTACAATGTACGTCGCTCCCATAGGCGTCGCCTTCAAAACCGACACCTAATCATCAATACAACCGCCACTTATTGTCGTTTTTTGTAGTAGTGTATATCCATCACCTTACATTTGTTGTTCTTGTCATTTTTCCTTTTTGTTTATTTCATTTTTATCTTCTTATGGTAGGTACCTCCGTCGCCTGAGGAATCATTTAGAGTTGAGTACTTTTTATGTGTGGTTGATCAAGCGCGATCTTCTCTTAAAACCCGGTTTGAGCACTTTAAAGTATATGCGGAGACTTTTGGTTTTTTGTTTCATATTAAGAGGTTATGACAATTGCGTAACGATGAGTTGAAGATGTGCTGCATGAACTCGGAGCAATATTTGAGACATGATTACGATTCAGACATTGTTGGAGATGATTTATATACTGAATTGTTTATTTTGAAAAGGTACCTACCCGATGAAGTGAAAAGTGCAATTCAAATGTTACAATACATAAAAACAACTATGAAGGGTAGTGTTATGTCCACAAATACATATATTGCATACTAAATTTTGTTAACTCTACGTGTTACAGTGACCAATGCAGAAAGAAGTTTCTTCTAACTCAAGTTACTCAAAACCTATCACTGCTCAACCATTTTACAAGAAAGATTAAATGATTTGGCCCTACTATCCATTGCGAAAGAAATAGTTGAAAAATCAGATTGTGAACATTTGATTAATATTTTTACCTCTAAAACTGCAAAACATATGGTCTTTAGGTAATTTTTTTACGTTGTATATATTTTGTTAATTTTTAGTACATTGTATATATTATATTTCTAATGACATATATTGCATACCAAATCTTGCTAAAAAAATTTAGGAATATAGTACCCAAAAAAAATCCCCCTTCCAAGCCCGGTTGATACTCATTATAGGGATCCATTTTTTGAAGTTCGTCTAGGGCTCCAGTAACGACAGAACTGGCACTGCTTCAGTATTCTATGTAGGAGCTTGCCATTGAAAGGCCAAACATTGAACCCATTCTCCATCTCATGAACAGAGGTAACGGATGTAATAACATACCTGGCAAAAGAAGAAACATCAACTCACAAACAGAAAACGTATGGTGTGTGGAAATGATTTTACAAAAATCACTTTGTCACAGCATTCTCAACCACACGTTTCACAAGATCGTTTCTCAAATAAGTAAATAAATAAATATTGATAATTATATGACAATGTAGTTAAAGATGCTAAACAATTATCAAAAACGTGTTCAGGGATATGACAATTCTGCCTTGTATATTATCTTTTATTCATTTAGTCCTTAAAAGTATTGTAAGCCTTTTTATGAAACCATGTGCCTGCTTCCTTATGGTACCAGGCACCCAATGAAGTGGATGAAGAATTCTTTAGTTGAACTAAATGTTAGGATCAGATAGCTTTCTTTTGTCTGTGGTGTAAAGATTCTTCCTTTCTTGGTCATTAAGAGTGACAGGATTTCTAGGTGGATGTCCTAGATTATATGTCATAGTGTCAGATTCGACCTTTGGCATAAGAGGAGTTGTTGCCATTAAGCCGATGTGACAAGTTTTGGAAAATGTAGAAGATGA